>JAUKPS010088415.1:0-36294 GCA_032273165.1 Chlorellidium tetrabotrys | reverse complement strand
GGTCACGCGGGCTCTTGGGGTGTCGTCGTCGAGGAAGAACGCCAAAGGCGTGTCCGCTATAGTGGGATGTGACATGAAGTGCCTTTCGTGTCTCGGCCCCAGTTCGCGCTGGGGCTTTTCTCTTTGGTGGGGTTCGGGGAGCGACAGTTTCGGGGGGAGGTCGCTCCCCGAAGATCAGGGATGCGTCTTGATCGCAATCCAGTTGCCGACGATTGCGGCGGCAAGGATGATGAACGTCCACTCAAGGGCGCTCATGCGGGCACCTCCACAGGTTCCGGGGTGAACAGCATCACACCACGCGGCCCATCAGCACGGAACACAGGCGTAATTTCGCCTGCCTGAACTTTCCGTGTCAACGTGGAACGCGATATGCCCAGCTCGGCGGCTTTGGCTTTCGCGGTGATCAGTTCCTCTTGCATGGCACGATCATTGCACACCCCACCCGGTGATGCAATAACTATTTCGGGGCGTGTTCGGGGGAACAACAAAACCGCCCCCGACCACTCTCATGTGAGAGCAGCCGGGGGCAGTCATTGCAGGTAAACGTGTAAGTGTGATTACAGGATTGGTCAAGGATCATCGAGTTGCGGGACGACAACTAAAGTTGAACAGGTCGTGAGGTAATCAACTTTGCGGGCCTAAAGTTGAATCAGGTGTGGTGCACTTGCACCAGAACTGGTACAGGTAAACATGTAACCGCGATTACAGGAAAGCCATATCCGACCATCCCAGCGGGTCGTGAGTGCCGACCAGTAGTGCGAGGATGCCCGACCTTGAGTAACGGCCGGTCATGTCACGCAACCACTTCGAGCCCCCATCACAGGACGGACACTGAAACACTGTGGTGGAGCCCATGTCCCATGCGGCGAAGTGATGCCGGTGAGCGGTAATCCAGATGCGGGCCTCATGCGCAAGATCGTCACCACGAACCTGACTGTTCAACCACTTCTCAAAACCTGACGCATCGTTACCCGGGATCTTGTGCCCGTGGTTGAACGCGACCGGGACACCAGCGATGGTCGTGTACACGTTCATCTGATCATGGGGGATCGTGAACTTCACATGGTCGAACTCCGGGCGCCCGCGAAGGATGCGCTGCAACGCTTCCGCCAAGAGTGCACCGCCGGAGTCGGAGTCGTCGGTCTGATTCTTCTTCGACCCCATCCGCCCCAGTTCGGTGTGGTTGCAGAGGACACTCACGAACTGGCCGAGATCGAAGCGGGGGAATAGTTCGCGTGAGTACGCTTCCCACACGTCGAGGACACCGTTCATCTGTCGACGCAGACCGCCTTCGACTTGGAAGGTTTGCCCGTCGTAGTTGCCGCCGATGCCCTCGTAGGGGTCGCCGTTGTTGACGATGACAAGTTCGTTGAGGTTGCGGCCAGCCTTACGCATCCGCTCAGTCCAACGGTGGAAGTTTTCGAGCCCGTCGAACAGACGTTGCTCGGTCGCTTCGATGCCACCACCTGCGGCCTTGCCCCATTGGAGGTCAGCAAGATTGAGGACTGCCGCGACTGGCTCCCCAAGGCCCGCCCCCGGGATGCGGCGTGGCAGCTTCCATGCACGCACACGTTCGATCGCCGCGTCGAAGTCAGCTTCGGAGAATGCGGTCTGTGTGCGCCGGCGGAACCTTGCCCGGTACGAGTACAGGTCGACGATGTCGCGGTTGCCGTTCTCGGTGCGCTTGGACTGCTGCCACATCGACATTCGCACAGTGTCATCGACGATGACGAATACGGTCGGGTCGAGGCGGAACCGTTGGAAGATGTCGGACCAGTCGGTGACGGGTGCGGTTGTGACGACGTCGACGAACTCGCCGCCGACCACCTGCCCGTCCGGACCGAACAGCTGATCAACCTTCCCCAAAGGTTCCGGGTTCTCCTCGACGGGTGTGTTGGCGGCTTCGCTTAGCGTCGGCACGCGCAGTCCCCTTTACGGTGCTTCCGGGTGGCTTCGTACTCCATGAGCAGCCCGTTGTCGCGGAACAGCTTGTGAATGTGGGAGTGGATGCGGGCTGGGTCCGCAAGGAGTGTTGCGGCGGCTTCCTGCTCCGCAGGCGGGAGGGTGGCGATCCATGCGGCGACACCGCATTCTTGCTTGCGCCGGTACTGCATGTTCGGGGGTTGCGCGGCGGCTTCTGCGAGGGTGAGCATTCGGGCCTCCTAGACGTGAACGGCCCCCGCCATATCGGATCGGATATGACGGGGGCCGGAGGATGCAGTGTTCAACTTCTCTGAACCGACCAAGAAACTGAACACCGAGGGTCTTACTGGCAGCAGGCGGTGGATTCCTCGAGGAACGCTGCGGGGTCCTCGGGGACTTCGTACTCGGGTCCGGTGCTCACTCGAACAGGCCCTCGCCCTCACCGAACGGGGGCTTGGACACGGGAACGTTCGACAGGGCCGTGACCCCAGCGACGCTCGAGAGAACACCAGCGGTCGCAACGAACGCGGCCGCAAGGTCTGGGAAGGAGACGGTGAGGAAGAACGAAGCGATCTGGGATGCGATCGCGAGGATGTAGATGACCTTGCGGATGGTGGGTGAATCAGAGAACACAGTGGTTCCTTTCATTAGGGGGTGATGACTACTCCCACGAGTAGTCGAACTTGACGACGTAACCGATGACACCCGCAGTTGCGACAGTGCCGATCTTCTTCACCACAAGGGCCACGAACTCGCCAGGGTTGACGTAGATGGGCGATTCGCCGAAGTCGATGTCTGCCCCACCGGGTTGTGACACGAGGGTGGAGACGGCCTGTGCTGCTGTGACCGCTTGGGTGAAGTCGGGCAGGGGGATGCGGCGTGCCGCCTTTGCTGTGGCGGTGACGAACGAACCCGTCTCAGCGGTAGCCAACGACACCGCCGTGTGACCGAACGCCAACGAGAACTGCTGAATGAACGGGCCACCCGTGATCGCCGTCTGAATGTAGGACATCAGGTTGATGCCGGTGATCTTCAACCGTCGCCCCGGAACGGTCGCGGACCCTGCCGGCACCTGATAGGAGCAGATGATCCCGTCCGTGGTGAGTGCGATGGTGGCGGTTTCCCAGAACTGTCCACCCAGACCGGTGCCGAGTGCGGCGGTGGTGTTCGTTGCCACTGCGGGGGTGGGGTTGGTGGAGTTGGCGTAGTTCGCCAAAGATCCCATGGTCCCACCGGAGAGACCCTGATAGGAACCGTAGACACGATTGCCGATGGTGCCGAGCTCGTCCGCGAAAAGTGATCCACGGTTCAACACCCGGTAGTCGGTGACGAGCGCCTGAGTTGCCGAACCTGCCGCACCACCCACGATCGCGTGACGAATCGACCACGGCAACGACGCAGACTTCACCGGATACCCGAACCCAGCCGGAGTGTCGATCGACCCGTAAAGGATGTTGTCAATCCAGAACGTCACACCCACATTGGTCATCTGGATGAGAAACTGGTACACCTCATTGAGGTTGTAGGTGAACGTCCCAGCTCCGAGGGCGGCAGGGAACACGGCAGTGGTCGTTTCGGTGCCGTTGTTGTTCACCACACCCTGCAAACCTGCTGCGCTCATGCGGAAATACACCCCATCGGTGGGGGCGAACGCCGTCGACGCACCACGACGGAACATACCAAAGTCGATGACCGTGTTCGCGTTCGGCTGAGCAGTGAACGCCACCGACGTTTCCACCACCACCGTCTGCGTGCCCTGCGTGGCGAACTCCGCAAACGTCCCGAACGTCATACCCGTGTTCAACGTCGTGATGTTGCCGGAGTTGGTCAGCAGACCAGCCGCCGACACCGTAGCCGTCAACGTCGTGAACGTGTGCGAGTGCTTGCCCGTGTTCTGCGCCGTGTAGTTGAACGTTTCCTGATCCAACAGGTTGTCGTGCGCCACACGCAGCCGGTAATCCTGATCCACCTCCGGGGGCAGGACCAGACGTTCCCCCGTGACACGCCCATCATCAACCTCGGAGAACATGGCCTGACCGTTCTCAGGCCCACCACCGAACGGCACCCCGTCAGCGTCATAACCGGGAGTGACCGTCTGAACGTTGAAGTTGGCGTCAACGTTCGCCTTACCTGCCGAGTTGTTGCCGTCATCGATTGCAGCCATGATGTGTCCTTACGCGATCTGGTATTGGATGGTGCGGTTACCGACAACGGGGCCGGGTAGTGCGGTGGCGTACAGGGTGAACGTTCCTGTGCCGGGTTTCGTGGACAGGATGAGTTGATCCCACTCGGCATCCCCGGCAGTGCGGCCGGTCGCGGTTTTCCCGGACGGGACAGCGGTGACCACACTGGAGCTCGAGCAGGCAGCGTCACTGATCGTGAACGTGGCCGCATACTGCGGGGTGGTGCCGAAACTGATCTCCGTTTCGGTCCAGCTCGCGACGGGACCTTCCGGGCCTGTAGGTCCAGTCGGGCCGGTCGCCCCGGTCGGCCCAGCGTCCCCAGTGTCACCCTTGGGGCCGGTTGCGCCTTGCGGTCCCGTGGCTCCCTGCGGGCCGGTATCGCCCGTGTCACCCTTCGCCCCAGTCGCACCGGTAGCACCCGTGGCTCCGGTCGCACCTGTGGCACCCTGTGCCCCTGTAGCCCCTTGCGGGCCCGTAGGTCCAGCGGCGACCTCCACCGATGCTGCAGCAACAGGGGTGACCTGCACCGATGCCGCCGGGGTAGCGGTGACGATGACATTAGTCACGAGTCACACCCTGAGTCCAAATCGTCGGTCCGGTAACGAAGTACCGCACAATGGACCCGTTCGTGCCGCGCAGATCCCACACACCCGCCTGGCCCATCGCGATCGAGTTCGCGGCCGTACCAGAAACGACGATCACCCCTGTTGCTTTGTTCGTCGCGTCGACCGTCAACGGAATCGCTGTAGCCGAATCCCTCGAGGTGCGCCAGTCAGCGTCGAACGTGTACGCGGACAGGTCCTCGGCGGTGCCGTCCGCGTTCTGGAACGTGTACGTCACCGGGTCGATCGTTGCACCGCCAGTGATGAACAGGGTGGGCACAACAGAAGGTTCATATGACATGAGTTTTCGCTCCGGGTCGCGGTCTATGAGGTGCGTGCACGGCGGGTGCTTTTCTTACGCTCGATGCCGAGGTGATCCTCGATGCGTTCGATGGAGTCCTTCACTGAGGACCCGTTGTTGTACTGCACCTCGTGGTGAATCTCTGCGATCTTCTCGTCCTGCGATTTCAGCGTCTCGGTGGTGTCCTCCATGAACTTCGGGAGGGCGGTGAGCGCGTCAATGACTTTCACGAACGCTCGAATCTTCGGCCACCCCTTCACGAAGAAGGCAAGTACGCCGAGGATGCCGAGGATCCAGCCAACGAGTTGAAGAACGGAAATGGATTCCCAGAACGCGGTCCAGTCCATGAGTGGGCCCCTTCCTAGGGCTAAGGAGGGGGTTACGCGGCGGCGGCTTCGAGGCGGGCGAGCAGTGCGGGGTCGCAGGCGTTCGACGCACGCGCATACACCGCCAGCTCCCCGTAGGTCAGGTTCGGGGTCTTGGACCCCTGCAACAGAATCCCGGCGATCGCGTTAGCGGACTGCTGGCCCGTGGTTTCGATGAACAGGCCGGGGGCGAACGTGAAGGTGCGGGTGCCGCCGCCGAGCTTGTTGGCACCGTCAACAATGAGAAGGGGAAGCATGGTCACTCTCTTTCGTTTCGTAGTGGTCGGAATGTATGCCGGGGCTGTGGTGCCTTCAAAGACCCAGTGCCAGCGTTCGCCGTCCTGCCGCCCCTGATTCCAGTTGAACCCGAACCGGCCTGCGTTGGCGGTCAGCCACTCGAACACACCCGCATACAGGAACACATCCACCGCGAGGCCGAGGCCATGCTTTGACGTCCCGGGGATACCTGCCGGCGCACCCAACCCAGTCAGGTACAAAGTGCGGTAGTACACCTGTCGGGCGTAAGTGCGGTACCCCTCATTGATCGACAGATTCACCCCATCCTTCAGGGCGGCAGCTTTCATCAACCGCCACGCAGTCGCAGCGGCAGGGGCAAGGTATTGACCGTTCTCCACCAACACCACATCAGTGCCAAGCTTCAACCGTCCGTTCGCCATTAGAGCAGCCCCCGCACACGCACATACCCGGTCTGCGCGGCCGAGAACGTGATCTTGAACCCCCCATAGGCGGTCGCGTCACGGTGGGTGAAGTACGACGTCGAGAACCCGTTCGCCGTGTTCTGAATCGCCGGATCCGCATGGGTGGCACCGAACGCGAGCGCAGTCGTCTCGATCGCCTGCCCCAACCCCGCGAACTTGATCGTCCCCTGGTTGATGGTGTTCGAGTACCCGTTCAGGAACCATGACGTTTGTGCGACGGAGGTGGAGGAGGCGGTGGTGCCGTTGCGGAACACGGATGAGGTGTAGTCGTAGTTCGTTGCCACATCAGCGCCGGCGGTCGTCCGCAACGTCACGGAGGCGTTTGCGGCGGTCCCCTGCGCCCAGTAATCAACCTCGAGGAGGCGGAACTCGGCGGACAGGTCGTCGAGGGTGACGGTGGTGGCGGAGGTGAAGGTGGACATGTACACGGTCGGCAACCATGAGGTGCCGGAGTACCGCCAGTCCACACCGGTGTCGATTTGGAAGCCGACGTCACCCGCTGCCATTCCGGTCTGTGCGGCGCGGGCGGTGGAATCTGCCCACCGGTATGCCTTGATTGCTCGGGTTGCGAACGCGGCTTGCACTGAGGTTGCTTGTGCTGCCATTGCCGCAACAACCCCGCCGGTGTAGGAGGTGTCGGGGTAGTCGATCGAATCTGGTGAGGTGACAGGCATCAGCGGACCCGACCTTTCAGGTAGGCGATTTCGGTTTGGGCTGCGGCGAGCTCACGGATCAGGGCGCTGGTGACTCGTTCCAGTTCCCGTTTCCATGCTTGGTCGTCACCGGTGGCGATGACGGTGATGGGTTGAATGTCGGCCATGTTCGCTCCAATAGGAAAAGCCCCAACCAGTGGTCGGGGCTTTGTGGGGAGGTGACGTTTAGTTGTCGAGTGGTCGGATTGTTTGGTCACCGAGGGAGTACCCGGACCAGAACGTGTCGTAGGTGCCGAGAGTTTGCCCGGACCAGATGGTGTCGATCTCCCCCAACGTCACATGCCGGGTTGCGGTGATGGTGGACTGAACCACCCCGTAGGTGACGTCGGTGACACGCCATTTCGAGTCCGCGTAGGAGAACACGGCTCCGGGGGTGAGGCCGAAGCCGCTCAACGATTCCGTGGACACCGCGAAGGTGACAGTCACGTTCGGGCCGGCGGCTTCCTGTGATGCCCACACGCCCCGGTCGTATGCTCGAGCAGTGGTGTCGATGAAGGGGGTGTCGACCGTGTAGGCGACCTGCCGGGTGGTCTTGGATTCGTCAGCGCCGGTGAGCAGTTCGATTGTGGTGGGGGTGACGGTGACGCCGTTGCCGGTGATCGAGAAGGTGGGGGTGCCACTCCTTGAGGTGGCGAACGTGAACGGTCCCGTGTAGCCGCTGATCTGGGCGGTGGGTCCGGTGAGGGTGAAAACAATCTCCCCTACCCCATCACCGACCTTCGCGGTGATCGAACCGCCCGCAGCAAACCATGTTGCCGCGGGGACGGCTGTGCTGTTCGCGTCGACAACGTAATACTGTCCCGGCTGAACTGGCAACGTATCCGTAGGCACCATTGATGCGAGCGACACGGGGAAGTTGGGGGCGCGGACCGTGAACGTGAGTCTCTGCCCGACGTCGACGGAGTAGATCGTGTTTGTGTCAGCAGCGTCATACATGAGCCCACCGCCCGCGGACGGGTTCTGGACCACAATGTTGACCTGCCGCCCACCCGACACGTTCGAGGGTGTGATCGTCGGCACCGTCTTGTTGTCGATGCTCATCGTCTGCGACCCAAGATCACGGACGGTGATGACCCCGTTGACGAGAACAATCTCGAGCTTGTAGGTGGCGCACAGTTCCTTCAGCTGCGCCCACACGTTCCCCGACCAGCCAGGGATGACCACGTTCGGGTCGCTCGAGGCTGTGTAGGAGTAGGTGTAGCCGCCGAGGGTGGGGTCGCAGGCTTCCATGTACGACTCGATCGCCGCCGACAGGGTGATGGGGGCGTAGTCGAAGGTGGTGACGTACTTCCCGCCGTACGGGTTACCGATCGACGGGTTCGCCCCCGTAGGGCGGAAAAGAACATGCACATCGTCGTCCGAGTTGACGGCCAGGTTGTAGTTCGTGTTCAGATCCACCGCGGCGGGGTATTCGCTGTACCAGCGGCCCAGCTCGACACCCGCACTGGAGTAGCGCACCAGATAGGGGGCGAGGAACCATTGAGCCCAGAAGGTCCCATCGGACTCGAAAGCAAAGTTGCCGATGCCAGTCTCTGTCGCCACCGGGGAGGTGATGGTCAGCGTGGACTGCAACGTCAGTGAGGTGTTGTACTTCTCGATCACCCCGTCTGCTCGGGAACCTGTCGCGGTCAGGATGGAGGCGTAAATGTACGTCCCGTCTGTCTGGACAGAGTAGGGGGCCAACCCTGCAGTGCCCGCCGTCGACACTTTCGCCTGAAACGTCAGCGACGAGTTGAACTTCTGCAGCCGCTTGTTGCCGCGGTCAGTGGCGAACACGTCACCGGCGGCAGACACGACGAGGCCGATCACTCCCGAACCGAACTGTCCGTCACCGGTCCCGGCCGCACCGACCTTCGCGGCGAACGTGTAGGTGGTGCGCCCCCCGGAGGTGGTGAACTTCTGGACGCGACGGTTCACACCGTCACCCACATAGACGGCACCGGAGCTCGGGTCCACAGCCAGACCCGCGGCACCACCGAACTGCCCGTCAGCAGAACCGGAAGAACCGAACTCGGTGATGTAGGCGCCCGCCGACGAGAACTTGATGACCCGGTGACGGTCGACACCATTGACGGTGCCGTAGGACATGACGAAGATCGAGTCGTCGAACGTGTCGACGGCGATCGCGTACACGTTCCCCACCTGCCCGGTGCCGGCCCCGTACTCGAGGAACGTCAGATCGTTGCCATTGACCGCCCACACCGGCTCGACGGTGCGTTCAGCGACGAGGAACCCGAGGCCCCCTTTCGCATCCAGCTGCACTCGCGAACCCGTCACCGGGGAACCGACCACGTTGCCGTTGAACGTCCCCAGATTCGTGTCAGTCAACGCGAACCCGTTATCGACCGCGAACACCGAATCCGACGTTGCCGCAGCATCCAACGATGCGGACCCCACCGACCCGGACGTGTCACCGATCGCCGCAGGCGTGCACGACTCCTGCACCGACCATGTGGAAACCGTCCCAATGGTCCCCGAACCAGTCAACGTCACACCAACAGCCACGATGACTCCCAACGTGAGACTAAGACCAACCAACAAGCGAACGTGTTTCATGCTTTCGAGGCTACGCTTCAAAGTGAGGAATTAATAGACTCAAGTGAGCCAAGCCCCAACCTCAACCAACGAGAACCCCAACGACCGGTAGTTCGTCGACCCCAGCAGCCGGTACACCGACGACTGCGACCCACCAAGGAACCGCAACCCCGTCGCCCCATCCCCCGGACGGTGATTCCCCGTCAGAGTAGGTGTCACACCGGTCGGCCACAGCTGCGCCAACATCGACGTGATCGTCAGCGTCGACGTCGCAGAGCTCGTGCGGCGAAAGTCCACCACCGCGTAGTCGTACGACGCCCCATCAAGAGTCGCGTTCAACCGGGTCGACGACGTATCCGTGAGGAGGGTCAGGTTCGACCCGGAGTTCGATGCGGCCGCAATGTTGTACCCGGTCAACCTGACCACCCCAGTGCCCGTCGCAGCACCCGACACACCCACATGCAACGTCATGGTCGGAGGGATCGGAATGACGAACTGGGAGCGCCCCATCGACGGGGCCGTGTTCGCCGCCTGGGTGATCGTGAACGTCGCCTTCCGCAAAGGCTGATCGTACGAGTTCGACGACACACTCGAATAAGTGGGTGCCGCATCGTAGATCGTCGGCCAATCGCCACCCTCGATCAGGCCCGGTTCAGCCCACGCCGGCGAGAACAGGTTCGACTCGTAGGCGAACGGGTCAGCGAAGTAGATCAGTCCCGACCCGTAGGAGCCCTGACGGAACCGGCGAATCTTCCCCAACAGGTCCGCATCCTGAAGGGTGTAGGAGAAGTCGTACCGTTTCGCGAAACCCCGCGACCCGGACTCCACCCACCCACCGTTCTCGAACCCGAAGCCCTCAGAGAAGCCGATGTCGTCAACAGTGAACGGCAAATCCGGGGCGGGGACGGTCACCATCTTCGACGTCGTACCGAACCACAGGTCAGTCATGCTGCCCCCAATGCTGCATCGAACGCGTTCCCGCGACCCGCGGTCTGTGCAATCTTCTGACCATCCGCCACAATGACCCGCTTCGCTTCGACCGCCTCAATGAGACGCACCATCAACGGGCCAAGATCAGAACCGCCCCGATTGTCGAGGGGGTGAATCTCCGCATCACCCGGCAGATACATCAACTCCGGGCCACGCTCACCAACCCACGACCAACCAGCCTTGTCAACAACACCACCGTCCGCCATTTTCGTCTTCACACCAGACGAACCCTTACCGGGGACAGTGAGCGACAGGGTGCCCAGCAGGGGGATGTCACGGAAGTTGATCGACGCCCCCGTACCCAGAGCACGGTTGATCGCGTTCAGGACGTTCTCGGCCGCGTTCGCAATACCATTCACAGCCCGGATGACACCATTGGCACCACCCACAACGAAGTTGCCGATACCGAACACAGCCCCCTGATACAGGGACGGCAGCTTAGCCAGATACCCGGACATTTCCGCGATCGTGACCTCACCGTCCGACAGGAGATCGATGAACTGGATCAACGAGTCCAGCCCACCAAGCTTGAAGTCCGCGATGTCCAACAGCAGGTCAGTGATCCCGGAGATTGCAGGTTCCGCGGCAATGAACAAGTCGATGAGGCGGTCGAGTCGTTCGACGTTCTCCTCGGAGCCCACAAAATTGGCGAACGCTGTCGCCGCCGGCAGCAGAGCCTCACCGATGCGCGCCAGGGAGTCTTCCCACTTGGCGGCATTCTCACGCTGCTGGTTCGCGTACTCATCAGCCGTGTTCGCCCGATCACCTTCAACCTGCGACGTCTGCTCGAGGATCGCCGCATACCGGGCTTGGACCTTCTGCTGCTCGGTTAGTTCCTCACCGACCGAAGCGATCCCCAACCGGTACGCGGTGGACTCCACGGTCGCTGCGGAGAGGTCGACACCGAACCGACGCAGCGGTTCCGACTCACCCGCAAGACCCGACTGGAACAGCTGCAGCGCGTCCGCAGCTTCAATGTTGTACACCGACGCGAAGTCCGCACCGCGAGTGGTGAGCTCGTCGATGACGGAGCCGATGTTGCCGCCCGCACCCGCGATGGTGCCGGCGAACCCGGAGAACCGCACGGCGAGAGTGTTGAAGTCCTTCTGCGACAATCCCAGCCGGGACGCAGCCGTTTCACCCAACGCCCCGATCTCGTCCGCCGCGTCACCGAACGACACCCGCACCGCATTGGCTGACTCCGCCAGATCCGAGGATGCGGCGATCGAGTCGGAGAAAATCGACGCAATACCGAGCGCAGCAACACCCGCGGCGATGATCGGCCCAGCCTTCGCCAGACCACCAGCAACACCACCAGCCATTGCCGCACCGCCGGCGGCACCACCCTGCGTGAACGCACCACTGACAGCGGTAGCCCCAAGCCCAGCCTTCACCGCCGCCGCCGTGCCAGCCATGCTCGGCAACAGGGTGAAGTATGCGGACCCGAGTTCGATAGCCATTGTCTACTCTCCCGGCGCTCGACCGTTTCTCAACAGCAGGTAGTCCCTGACATGTTCTAGTGGTGCTGCCTTGCCGAACGATTCCGTCTGATCGTTCACTGCCCAAGGCCAACGAATCCTCTTCGGTTTGGTCTTAGACCTGCCTCGCTGCCAGTTCGCGGACTGCAGAAGGTCCACGATCATGCCCTGCATACGCAACTCGAGCGGGTAGAAGTCACCGTGAATCGCAGTCGCAAGAATCGACTCCGGAGGACGATTCCTCGCCCACACCATGAAGTCCCACCACGAGAACGAATCCGTACCGATCTCGTCTAGCCGTTTGCCGATCGTCAACAGGTCAGCGCCGACCGCCTCCCCGAACTCGTCAATCAGTCCGTGGAGGCCACCAATTCCCCCAGGCCCACCGCCGACGCTTCCAACCATGCCTTCTCGAGCGCCCCGATCTCGTTCAAGTTCAGGCGCCCGATCGCACGAGCCGCGGCGGGTTCGCTGATCAAATCAGCGATGTTCTGCAACTGCAGCGGCTTGTCGTCTGCCTGCACCTTGCGCATCACAGCCAACGGGACGTACTGCAGGAACGGGAGGGAGAAGCGGGTGCGGAGCTGCCACCAGTGGCGTTTCGGGACGGTGAACTCGAACCGGTTCACCATGTCGCGAGGGTCATAATTGGGGACTTGGAACAAGGGTGCGCCTTCCATAATGCGCCGGGGAGGGAGCCTGTGCGGGCCGAGGTCGGCGCGGTGAAACCGGCCCGCACAGGGGTGTTAGGAGGCGAACTTCGTGAGGTACATGTACGCCTTGTTGCCGGACGAGTCGTTGAACGCGATCAGGTTCACCGGGAACGTCGCCGCGGCACCATCCACGAACGTGGTGGTGTAGTTGCCGTCGAGCTTCGCGTTCGGGACGACAATGCGGATCGCCGTGTCACCGTCCAGCATCTCGAAGGTGTAGGCCCGGTTGTCGAGCTGGTCACCGTTGATCTCGACCTTGATGCCGCCGAACGCATCCGTCCACGTCACGTTGTCGGTGCCGAACAGTTCCTCGAGAACAGTCTTGTTTGCCACCTCCATCAGGGAGAAGGTGTACGAGAGGTCGTCGGTGGTGCGAACCACCTTCACCGTGTCACCACCCCACGCACGAATCTGAGTGATGTCACCACCCTTCGTCTGGGTCAGACCGTCCTCAGCCACATAGCCGAGAGCGGCCAGGGACGAGTGAATCGCTGCGGTCGCGTTCGTGGGAAGGGTCGCGGAGGTAGCACCTGCATACACACCACCGGTCGCCTTCGGCTTTCCGACAGCCACATTCGCGGCGGTAGGGTTTGCCATTGCATCCTCCAAATGTCGTGCGCCGACCGTGAGAGGGGTGGTTAGAGGGCGGTTGCCCTCACACCGACCGAGATTGACTCGGTGTACCGGTCCTGCCCGGAGTCCGGGTCAGGAAGATTTGCGGGACCCGCGAACTCCTGCGGGTCGTAGAACTGGTAGGTGGTCCCCGAGTAGGTGACCTGATCGATGCTGAGCATCAGACCACGAACCAACTGCATCAACGCCGACGCGGCCACCGATGTGGCCGCCCACGCCTCCAACGTGATTGTCGGCTGGTCGATGAACCGGTCCCGCGTCCCGCCCGTACGCAACACCCGCACCCACATGTCCGGGCGGGGATTCGGAACCGCCGTGTACGCCTTCGTCGTCGTATACGGCGCACGGGTGGAGAGCTCGGCGGTGATGTACTGGCAGATCAGCGATTCCGCATCCGGGGCAACAAGGATCTCAGACATGCTCGCTCCTAGATTCGGCCGGCGTCGATCGCCCGCGTCAACGCACGACTCTCCGCCTCAGCACGACGGCCCACATCATTGACGGTGCGGACAGATCCTCGAGGGGTTCCACGTTTCCCAGAGCGGGCTTCAACGTCTGCCTCGAACCCTTCACCAGCATCCGCAGCGATCCGCTCCACACCGTCACGGATCAGCGCCTCCACTGGGGCGGTTCGCATGAACTCCCGGTACCCCTTCAGGGTGTACCACTTGAACTTTGTGAAGACGACGCTCATCCCTTTACCTGCCGAAGGAACACCTGCATGTGCGCCGCCACACCAGACGGTGAGGACTGATTCAGGCCGTCACCGTCAACTTCGTAGGTGACACCGCCCTGCACCCACCGGTCAGCCATGAGAATGTCCGACCCCGAAGGTGCCAGCAAACGGTGTGTGATGGTCTGCCCGGTGAACCCTGCGCGAATCTCGTCCGACTTCAACGGCTGCAACCGCACACCGCTGATGGTGGACTCGGACGGGTTAGTCCACGACAGGACCGTGTTGTTCCTGGCATCCGTTGATGTCGTGGCACGCTGACGCACACCCGACTCCGTGTAGAACGACCGCATCAGAACCTCGTCGGGTGCGGACCCCGCACAGGGTCACCGGCACGCATCACAACCACCGACGCACGCGAAGGGAATATCTTGTCCAGCATGCGCTTCTCACCGGTGGAGAGTTCCGCGATCGCGTTGTACGAATCGAACCCGAACGTTACCGACTCCGACCCGCCCGTCTCCTGCTGCACACCAGACGCCGCCGCAGCATTGGAGTTCGCCATGCGGGATGCGACCGCGCACACAACCTCCACGAGCTCGTCAGGCAGCGTCGACCAGCCGTGCGTGTACACGATCTCAAGGTTGTCGCCGTACCCGGGGACCTCGAGGACACCGCCGGCGCGAAGAATGTAGTCATCAGCGGTCAACGCGACCGGTGCGGCCGGGTCGGACACATCCGTGACTGAGGTGATGGTGTTGACCGGCAGTTGCGGCAACACCACGATCGGCCCACGACCAGTGATCGTCGACGTCCCCGCCGAGATCGTCTGCCGCGTGTACCCACGCACCCGCGCAGACGCACGCGCAAACATCCCCGAAGCGATCGTCCCGTAACCGTACGCGGTAGCAGCAGTCTGATCCGCGAGAGCACTCAACGCCGGCATAGTTCCTCCACAGCTTGACACCACATATCGGCTTCGTACTCGTGCCGTTCTTTCTGATCCCGGGCACGTTGCATGGAGGCCACCGAGTAGTCGTCCCACGCCCCATCGAGCAGGAACCGAATCTGAGACACCCACTCCCACGGGTGGTCACGGTTGGCCCACAAGCCCACACCGTCCAAGTTCTCCCGCAACCCCGGAATCGGATTCGCCACAACCGGGATCCCGTGCGCGAGCGCTTCCGAAGCGACCATCGACCAGGACTCCGTCGCGGACGGGACCATGAGGATGCGGGTTTCAGCCCACACCTCACCCATCCGATCCGAGGGAACCTGATCAACGATCTTCACGTTCTTGCGGGGCCGACCCTGGGGGCGGGACTGTTGCCCATACCCACCCTTGACCCCAAGGAAGTTCACATCAGGCATCGTCCGGGTCAACTCCCAGAACGGCCCAATCTTGTTCGTTGCCTCCATGTTGATGACCGTCACACGGTCACCATGCAACGGGGTAACATCCGGCACCGGAGGGTGGACCACCATCTTCCGGGAGTGACGGATCTGGTTCTCCATCGTCACCGAGTTGACCACCGCCATGTCCGGGCGGCAGTTCATCAACCCCAGCTGGACGCCGATGCGGGAGTTGTGGCACACAGCAACCTTCGGGCCCCGCCAGTGGTCAACCCACGGGCGCCCCTCCACGTTGTCCTCATGGAACTCCGCGTGGTAGATCAGCACATCACCCTCAGGGAGCGGGCGTGGGACGACAGGAATGCCGTCCCACACCCACCCTGAGGTGTTCTCTTTCCCCACAACTGTGACCTCATGCCCTCGCGCCTGTAGACGCTTCAACAGGGCATGAGTCATCAGTTCCGAACCGATGAACCGTTCGGGTGGATACGACAGTAAAGCTGCAACCACCCGCACCGGGTCACCGACTTTCAGTTAGGAGAGGAACTGGTTGAGCGGGTTCTGCGCGACACCGCCGGAGACGTACGAGGCGATCTTCGGCTGGCGGGTCACCTTGGCACCGTAGACGTGGAGGCCACGGACGATGTCCGCGAACTTCGTCGGGTGACGCAGCGTCTCCAGCTGGTTGATCTGGTCCGCGTAGGCGACACCGGAACGGTGGTAACCCACCGCAGCCGGGGTGCCAGCAGTGCCAAGCAGCGGCGACTCAAGGACGGTGAACCCGAACATCTGGCCGCGACCGATCTGACCGTTGCGGAGCTCCACATCGCCACCGGCCACCGACGCGTCCGAAAGACCGTCGAGGAGGTAGTTGGTGAAGTCCGGGTTCACGATCAGGAAGCGGTCCGTGTTCGGGACCTTCTGCTGGGCCAGACGCTTGCGGATCGCGAGAACCGCCGTCTTCGCCTTCGCGTACGTGTCGACCGTCACCGGCGAAGAACCGGTGATGTTCAGACCGTACGACTGCGACAGCAGCAGGCCGGCGAGGTACGACTCGGTCGTCTCCGACAGCTTCTCAGCGGCCGCAGTGGTGTACGCCCCGAGGTCGCCAGCAGCCTGAGCCTTGTCGATGTCGTCGACGTTGAAGGCGAACGCCTTCTCCTGATCGATCGCGAGCGCCTGCCCGTCATCGTTCAGGTCCTCCGACGTGATCGAGCGCGAGGAAGCGTAGTCGGAGATCGTCGGGTCGACAGCACCCGTGATCTTGACGGTGTTCCCGCGAACAATCTCGCCCTCGTAGGGCTGAGCCCACGTCGGTGCGATGATGCCGAAGGAGTGCAGCTGAGTCTCAAGCTCAGCAGACCAGATAGCCGGGATGAAGTGGCTAATGGTGGTGGGCATGGTGAACCTTTCTTAGCGTTTGACCCCCATGAGGTCGTCCAGACGCCCGTCCTTACGGGCGGCGACGATCTCAGCGGAAGTCATGGAGTTGAGTTGATCGGTTGAGGTGATCTGCTTCGTCTGACCCACCACATCGCCCTGCTTGCCCTGACCCTCCGAAGAGGCAGCAGCAGACGGGGCAGTGTTCTTCAGATCGGCCAGGAGCTCGTCCGCGTCCGCCTCCAACTCCTCGCGGGTCGAACCGACGAGACGCTTCGCCTGTGACGGCGTGAGCTTCTTGTCGAGTGCGACCTGTGCGCGAAGCGCTTCGGTGCGTGATGCGGTGAGTTCCTTCTCGGCGGCTTCGGCACGTGCCTGGGCCTTCTCGATCTCGGTCTTGTTGGCCTCTTCGATCTCGGCCAACTTCTTCGCGGCAGACGAGTTCGCCTTGGCGGTTTCCTCGTTCTTGCGGGACAGGGTCTTCCACTTCTCCGCTTCTGCCTTCCAGTCCGTCTCCGTTGCGGTGACGGTCTGCGTGTCCTCGGTAACCGTTTCGGTGGCCTCGGTGGTGGTGTCAGTCATGATGCGATCTCCCATTTCGGGTGTCATAGAAAAAGCCCCACCGTTTCGGTGAGGCTCAACCCGCAATGCGGGAAGTTGTTAGGCGGCGAGTGCCGTGAACTGCTGATCAGCCCACACCAGCTGCGGACCCAGTTCGGAGTTCTCGCCAACCGCGATCAGATCCTCATAGTCAGAGGTCAGATCGCCGCGAGGCTCCGCAAGGGCAACCCGGCCGGCGAGAGTGGCCGGATCGAACCGGACCGGCTCCACACGTTCCGCAGGGGCCACTGAGCAGTCGCAGTGGTCATGGATCGGCATCAGATCAGCGGTGGAGTACAGGTTCCCGGACGCGAGGACACAGATCGCACAGTTCTCAGCACCCGACAACACACGGCGGTACCTCTGAAACCCACCCTGCGTGAGGGATGCACGCGACTGGACCGTCTTCGCCAACTGCAGATCCGTGCTCACCAGCGAGTTCAACCGAACCGTGCCCGCCTGAACCGCATCCGCAATCCCAGCACCCTCAGACAAGGCCGTCCAGAGGACGTTCGCGGGCCGCAGATACTCCACAGTGCGATCGACACGACGGGCGGTGAAAACTTCCTCCCGGGCAACCGTACCACCCAGATATGCGACTGTCGCTCGAGCAGTCGCGATCTGCGCCGCCTGCACCTTCGGGACCGCGATCCGGGCGAAGCGTTCCACATCCGCGTCACGCCACGAACCCAACCCAGCCCACACCCCAGTGAGGGTGCGGGTCGTGTAGTCGCGAATCTGCGCTACCCGAGTCTGGTAGACCTCAAGCTGCATCAGCCGTCACCGGAGCGGGCGGTTCGGGGGTGAACGCTGCCGCCGCCAACCGCTCCTCCTCCAACTCGGTCTGCATCGCATCAACCTTGTCCGCCGAATAACCGAGGATGTCGATCATCCGGGTACGCCACGGCACATCACCGGACTTCGCCTTCACGTTCGCGTCATGCTTCTCAGCGAACGTCACAAACGTCGGGTCAGCGAACCCAAGCTCCACCGGGTCAGAGAAGTCCGCGTTCACAATCTTCAACGCACGAGCGATGACCTCCGCACCGGCCGGCTTGATCCGGTCGATGCGATCCTTCGACTTCGTGATCAGACCTTCCTTCGCGAACTCCGACCCCGCCGCCGACTGGTTCTGCCCCTCCGGGACAAGCATCGCCAACGGGGTGCGGGTCACAGCGGCAAGGTTGCGGAAGTCATCCTTCTCCGCCGCAAGCATCGCAAGGATCGACTGGGCCGACTCCTGCGTCTCCTTCAACGTCACACCTTCAGGCAGATCCCACAAAGCACCAGGCGCAGGGGTGAAGAGTGCGGCGTAGTCGATCGGGCGCCCATCAGGGGTCGTGTCGGGCAGTCCGCCCTCGAGGTACCGTTGTCGGAACGCCTGCATCGCCACCGTCACCAGCCGGTCAAGGGTGTCTTTGTTGATGCGGTCGATGATGTCGACGTGGGGTTCGAACTCGCCCGTGTCGGAGTGGTTCTGGAACACGACCACCGGCGGTTCACCCGTGTACGGCTCGAGCTCACCGGCGAGAGTCCATGTGTTGCCCTCGTTGCGGGTCAGGAGCTTCTTGTTCTTCCGCTCCGGGAAGTCGTACATGGGACGCTCGAACTTCTGACGGCCGTCCGTGACCCACACATATGCGTAGTCCATCTCCGCATCAATGTCACGCCACACCTTCACCGCGGCACGTGCAACCCACGGCCGCAACGGATCCGTGGCCGCATACATGAACTCCGGCTTCTCCGAGGTGACCACTGGGCGTCCCGCAGGACCCTCACCGACAACCATGTACCCGATACCAACAGTGAGCATGTCCCGCACCGTGTCACCAAGCGCCGTCGACATGCGGTTCTCCGTCCAGATGCGACGGGCCTCATCGTTGTCCGCGTTCTGGGCGGCACCCACAGTGATCTGGTTGCAGATGATCCGCTCCGCGACCGCCTCGATGATCAACTCACCCAGATTGGTGCGGGCCTTCTTCTGAAACGCAGACCACGCCGCACGCAGATTCTGACCCGCCTCCGGGAGAGGTGCGTCACCGTTCGTGTACGACCGCAGCAAATCAATGCGGGTGCGGCCCTCATCAAGACGCTTCGTGAGGATAGGCAGCCACTCGTCCGCAGTCACAGGCGTAGCCATGAAGCCTCCACTAGTAAACGCGCCGTGGCACCCCCGAACGGGCAGTACCGATTCCCTTGCCCACAGCATCAAGACGTGCCATGAAAGCCAACATGCCCGCATAGCAGGCATCAATTTTCGCTAGATAGTTGTCGTTCGGTTTCCGCAGGACAATGCCGGAACGGACCTTCTGCCGGCGTGCGTTCAGGAAGTGCCGTGTGAGGTCGTAGGACCCGTCGTAGCTGATCTCACCGTTCACGATCGCCGCATGCAACGACTCGAACCCTGCAACGACTTTCGAGATCGCACGCGTGTTGAACGACACCGGCTTGTCCCGAGTGAACTGCACCTTCATCTTCCGCCCGTAGGTGGCTTCCCACTGGGCCACATGCCCATCCCACATCGCCGGGTCTGCATAGAACCCGACCACGTTGAACTTGTCGAACGCATCCCGCACCGCAGCTTCAACCTCAAGCTCGGGGACACGCCACTCTTTCGCGCCAGGACCTTCGGGGGCTTCCCACACACCTAGACGGAACAGGTGCCCATCGGACACCCGACACCCAACAAGGGCGGTCGCATCCGGTTTCGACTTCGACCGACCACGCGACCCATCGAACCCAAGAGTGATCGGCTCCATCCGACCCACCTCCAGGGTAGGTTTCGCGATCGCCGCAAGCTCCGGTTGAGACAGCCACGCATCCGCCGCGAACGTGATCTGGTTCAAGTAGTAACGTCTAGCATCTTGCGGGTCCGTGGCGGGGTCCCACACCTCCGCGATGATGCGGTCCAGATCAACCCACCCGCCGGCATCGATCGCACTGTCCCCGTACGCAACCGTCAACCCCGCGTGCAGCGACTCCCGGTCGGACATGTCCGTCTCCGGGGGTGCCTCACGGTGATCATCGAGCAGACCAGCATCCTTCAGCCGACCATCCTTGATCGCCGCCGCATACTCCGCCGTCGCCTCCGCCACCGAACCCTCACCGGGCACGTAGGCGTTCGGGGACTCGATCGACGAACCACCGGTCTTGCCAAGGTTGCGGCGCAGTGTTGCAGCCAACCGGACGCCACCGTTCGAGGGTCGCCACTCCTCCGTCTGATCCATCCCAACCCACACGGGCCGGTTGCCCTCACGCGACGTCGACGCCGACGTGACCGGTTCAATCCTGCCCTTCGGCAAGTTCACGAACGTGTCCAACGGCTCGACGTCGTACGCATCCAGCACGGGACCTTCACGCAACATCTCGAGCAGCGGCGACCACGCGTTGCGGGTCTGATCCTCCGACACGGCCGCGAACTGCACCCACGGGGTCCGAACCGTCGACCACGGCTTCCCCACCGGGCGCCCATCCGCACCCCACCCATCAAACAGGACAGGGCCGAGAGCTTCACCGATCCCCACCGCCGACATCAGCGGCGACTTCCCGTGACCCTTCGGACGCGACCAACGCGCACGACGGTAGACACGCTTCCCAGTCACCGGATCGAGGCGGTAGTAGTTCAGAATGAACTTCGCCTGCTCCGTCGTCAGAAGCAACGGCTCATAGGACGACCGGTCCGGGGCTGCAAGCATGTCCGAGTACCAGTCGAGCATCGTCCACCCAAGAGTGGGGAACTCGCCCGCATACTCAGGCTTCCAGGGCATCCGTCGCCTTCAACGCCGAATACAAGTGCCGGTTCTTCGACACAGCACCAAGAGCGTTCTGCTCACCCTCCACCGCCGCCGCGACGAAGATCCGCAGCTTCGCACGATCATCCGGGGTGAACCCGTACTTCGCCTCACGCAACCGCAACTCAGCGCCCAGCTGCAGGTTCCCCTTCCAGAACCCGGCATGCAACAACGCCGTGTCCAGCAGGTACTCCCAGTCCGACGCGAAGAACTCCCCCCGCAACGGGTGGAACGACAACATCGCCCACCACTCACGAGTCCGCTCAGGCCACACGAACGGCACCGATACGAGCTCGCCGTCGACCTTCACCTCGACCTCGAACTCAGGCAACTCCGGCTGCTCCGACGACACCGCCGGCAGAATGTACCGAACCGGGGCCACATCCTTGTTCTGCCTCGCCCGCTTCGACGGGTCCTTCGGAGGCGGACCATTACCGGCCATGATTGACTCCCATTTCGGGATAGGGCGTAGAAAGCACCATTTCGGCGCGTACGCGGGCAGAACAGGTCAGGCGACCAAATACCCCCAGACCCGTAGCCAGCCCTAACCACAGCCACCTCCCGGCAGGCTCGATACCCGGTTGGGGGTGGACCCCACCCTTCCTAGAAGTCAGGTAGTTCGGTGGTTCCGTACTTGTTGGGGCTGGGTGGTGTGTGTGTCCCTGTAGTGCCTGTCGAAGGTGCTGTGGTGGGGGTGGTCTTGATCCCGGGGTGGGGTTCTTTCGGGCGTGCCTGTGTCACATAGGTTCGTGCGGCACGTGCTTGCTTCTGGGTTTCGATTTGGTGGTGGAAGGGGCACAGGAGGATGAGGGTGGTGTGGTCATCGGGGGTGGGGTGGTGTGCTTCGTTGCCGGGGTGGGGGCAACGTGTACCGGCCTGGGTTGTTGCTTCGCACTGCCACCCTGCCCTGTCTCCGCAGGCTTGCCGTAGTTGGGGCCAGTTCCTAGGGAGTTGTGAGCGGCGGCGGGAGTTACTTTCCCACGGCAAGGCGTGCCTTCAGCTCTGTTGTTGACCATGCGCCTGTGCGGGGCACGTAGGTCATGGTGATGTCGTGGTTGTCAAGGAACGTCTGTGTAATGCCGAGCTGTCCGTAGTAGTCCTTCGTGGCCCAGTCGGAACCGATGACGATCATCGTCGGGTTCACATCTGCGATCAATGACGGTTGATCGATCCCATCGTTGGGGATCACTGTGTCGACGTATCGGATTGCGGTGACGATCGCTGCCCGCTCCTCATAGGTGAGGATCGGTGGGCGTCCCTTGTAGCGGGTGATGAAGTCATCAGTGTTGATCGCTGCTATGACTGCGCCGTGGTCGCCGGCTAGATCACGGCAACGCTTGAACAGCCCCACATGTCCGGGGTGGGTGAGGTCGAAAGTGCCGAGGGTCAGGATTCGGGATCTCGCTAACGCCATGTCCCTTTCGCCTTCTCCCACAGGTGGTTGCCGATGATCAGGTTGTCGCGTCCGTGTCGGTGCTCAGTCCTGAGTGCGGTGCGGTCGGTGACGTCAGGCCAGATCGTTGCGTAGTCGAGGTGCCGTGGTAGGTCTGCCTCAGCTGCGATCGCTTCCTCTTTGGTCATCACTTCCGGGTACCGCTCGAGGTGCGGCTTCAATGTCGCTGCAGTGTGGATGCCCATGAACATCGGGGGCCACCCCGTCAACCAGGCGTCGTGTTGGTGGCGGTCGATGACATCCCAGAACACCGGGTCGAGAATCGTCACTGAGTCGTGGATGAAGACGAATCGGTCGGCCCATGCACATCCGGTGCGGAGGGCGGCGATCTCGTACCCGCCCTCAGCGTGGACGATGATCTCGCGGTCGGTGGTGGCTTCGATGGAGGCGAGGCAGTCCGCCAACCATTCGGTCCGGTCGGGGTGGGTGCCGATCAGGACGGGAAGCACAGATCCCGCATCAGCTCGGGGTGACCGTTGGCGCGTTCGTAGTTGCGGTACAACATCACGAGCGGGTCGGTTTCGGAGTCCGTGTGGCGGTGCGGGTCGCGCTCATGGCCTAACGAGGTGAGGACACCCTCATGCCGTACTAGTGGGACGTTCAATGTGTTCTGCGCCATCATGAACGCGAAGTCCTCAGGTGCCCATGCGGTGAAGCGTTCATCCTGCCCACCCGTGATGAACCAGTCATCCGGGGTGGTGACGTACACACCCCCGCAGGTGAACGTGAACTGCCCCACCGGGAAGCCGGCCGCATCATGCACAATGCAGGACGTGTACGGCAGATGCACACCCGGCAGGTCGGAATCCCACGCCTCGAGGAGTGGGCCCTGCTGCGGGATGCAGTCAGCGTCCGACACGATCAGGCGTCCGATGCCGAGCTCTGCGGCGGTCCTGACGGCGAGGTTGCGTGACGCGGCCCGGTTGAACGGCTTATCCCCCGAGTCGAAGAAGTGAACCTCAGCCCCGTAGGACTGGTAGAAGTCGACGGTCTGCTGAAACGCTGGCATCCGATCAGGTGATGGGCGCCAGATCATGCCGACGAACATCACCGCCACCGCGAGTTCAGCAACGCCACATCCCTCTGCGCCATTTCCGCATGCACCGGGTCGGCGAAAGCGGCTTCCTGCCGGTGGTGTTCAATCCCCGGAATGGTGAGGGCTTCCATCCTCAGCCCGTCACGCTTGGCACGGCAGTACAAGTCATCATCACCACACCACCACCCGAATGCGTTGTCCGGGCGGATCACCTCGGGTCGCAGACCGTAACACCACCCGGTGAGTGGGGTTGCATGGCCGATCCGGTGGCCGGCAAGGTACACGACGTCGTTGTGCTCGAGCGCGTCGAACATCAGCTGCAGATCCTCCGCAGACGCCACGATGTCGTCGTTGAGGACAAGGGTGGGGCCGTGGCAGAAGTCCAGTCCGGTGTTCCACCACTGTTGGATGGATCGTGAGTAGTCGCGGACGTTCATCGCGTTGGGCAGGTCGGGGTGGCCTGGTTCTGTGTGGACCAGCACGACGGTTGCGATCGTTGCGGCCGTTTCGACGAGGGGGTAGATGGTGGGGCGGTCGAAGCGGGTGGGGATGGTGACGAACACTGGGGTGCGCCTCCGGTCAGGTTCGGAATGCTGATTCTTTCGAGTCAGGCCCTCAGACCTTGACGGGGTTCGGCTCTCGCCCCGCAGCACATCAGTGGTTGGTCGGGGGAGCCGAAGAAAGCCCCATCAGGCCCGGAGGACGATGGGGAGCTAGGTGGACCATGCCGGTGACGCTCCGGCGCTCTTACCGTTCCGCATGCGGGCTTACGGCAATCGACTCTTTGAATGGCCCGGGAATGACGAAACCCCCGCCGAGGCGAGGGTCCGTGGGCATGGCTACGCCATGTACCTCAAGTGTAGCCGAAACGTGGCCCGTGTGACAGATGGGATGTCTGGGGTGGTGTTCGGCGTGTCGCCTGGTCTAGGTGGATGCCGCCCGGTACGGGTTGCCGATCTCGCGGTCACTCAGCAAAGTGTCGTTTTCGGGCAACCCGTGACGGTAAGCAAACCCGGCATCCCATATGTCGGCATCCCGGTCACGGTTACCGAGCAAACCAGCAGCGATCAGAGCATCCACGAGCCGTTCGGAATCACTCCACTTGTCCGACGAGTACCAGTCGGCTTCGTACAGGGTGCCGATCGCGCGGGCACGAACCTTCGCGGGCAAGTCTCCGTCAATGAATGTCGCTGCCGCTTCGCGGGTGTCGGCATCCACTACAGGGAGGTTGCCGCGCTCATCCTGAATGCGGCGCACCTCGTCCCAATCGCGGGCCTGCCATGCGGCATCGTAGTCGGCATCGCTACTGGTCATGGGGTACCGCCTTCGCTTCGAGTAGTGCGATGTAGAGGGAGAGCTCGCGGTTGCGTTTCTGTAGACGTGCGATTGCGGCATCCCGTGTTGTGAGTGCCGAACCGAAAATGAACCGTAGGAGCGGCATCACTTGTCGCCTTCCTGTAGATGCCGAACGATTTGCGCGCAAGCCGCCTTGACCACGTATGGATCGGCACCACCAACACCTGTCAGCCTGTCCACGGCCTCGGCGGCTTCGGTGAGTGCGGCATCCCGAATAGCCTTATCGTGTGCCGCAAGCCAACGATCGAACTCGGGCTTCGATTCCGAACCTCGGGACGGCTCACCGCTCGCTGCCCAATACTGCTCCCGCACTTCCTCCGTGCTGGGCGTGTACTCGTTGCCACGCCATGACGGGCTGGCTTCACTGGTTGTCATGGGGTTACCTCCGAAGGGATACCGAACTCAGGGCGCGGGGACCATTGCAGACCACCGTGCTCGAAGTTGCCGTCATCCACTGAGGCTCGCGGGAAGCGGCAACCGTCTGGGGCTAGGTACGGCAGCGGGTCGGTCGTTTCGGTATCCACCACTTTCCTCCTTCGTTGGGGGTATCTGCCGGAAACCCGGCCAAGGCGCGAGCGGTCTGCGCCAACGTTTCGGCAACCTCGGCAAGCATCGCCCGCAGTTCGGCAACCTCCACATCACGCGCCACCCAACCAGCCCTGAACGCTTCACGATCACGCATGCCGCCCCAAACGTCGGGGTAGGCGGCTTGTGCGGCACTCTCAACATCACTCATGCGGAAACACCCTCTCTCGAATCAATTAACCAGCGCAGCTCACGCACCCCGTTCCGGCCCCGCCACACTGTCTCGCACGCCCGACACAACCCCGTCGCCTTATCCAGCGTCAGCTCCCCCAGGTTGCGGTACTCGATCACCAACGCAGTCATCACATCCCCCGTCTTCGGGTCGAACGCCCGCGGAGAATTGCACACCGGGCATGCGATCGGCACATTCCGGTCCCCCACAATCTCCGTCAACTCGAACACCGTGGGCGGGTCGAAAAGCGCCTCAATCGCCCGCACCCACCCCTCCACCGTCCGCAACCGGGAACCTTCTACCGTCTGCGTGACGTTCCCCGCACGCCGCTCATTCTCGAAATGCAGATACCAACGTGACAACCGGGTGTGAATGTGCAGATGCTCCCGCTCACCCGGCAGTTCCAAATACCACCCGTTGATCTGCCGTGAGATCGCGGTGAACAAATCATGGGCGGACAGGTTCACGGGGATCTTCTCCCGAGACTGCTGCGTCGACACATGCCCACCAATGCCGCCGGCGACCGCATCCCGCAACTGGACCAGCAACGGTTCGTGCGTGACGGTGGAGACGCAGCTGATCGGGTCGCGGCCGTCGTCGTACTCGTTGATCTGCTCCACCCGTGTAGTCGTCGTGGAAGTCAACCGCTGTACGGCGTCGAGGAGGTAGTTATCCGTCATCGGTGTCTCCTGTCGAAAGATCGGGGGATTCAGGCACGTACCAACGGCATCCCTCGGCGTGCGCGAACTTCGCGCCTAGCTGGGCTGTCCGCAGGCAGTCGGTGCAAGCCACGATGCAATTGGTCACGATCAGCTCCCAGAATCTGATGATTCCGGCCAAGACGGGATGAACACGCACTCCAACGGGCGCTGCTCAGGCCAGACCAACCAGCCATCGCGCTCGAAGTCGTAGGTGATCAAGAGGTCAGGAGCCGCGCGCACGTCGTAGAGCTGCGCCCGCACGGTCTTGATCTCGCCCTGGTTGCGCGGATACCAGAGGATCGCATTGGATGCCGCTCCGGGCACCTTGTGGTCAGCCATTCTCGGCCTCCTCACGAGGCCCTTACGCACAAGGGCGGCAAGCAAGCGGCTGTGATCGGTGCCGTCACGCCCTCCCATGTCCATCGGGCGCTGCCACCGCGGGCCGCACTGGTCGAGCATCCAAGCCTGTGCCTCGGTGAGTTCAGCCATTGTCGGCCCCCTCAGAATCACCGGTTCTCACCCCCGGACCCGACAGGGGCGCTCATGCGTTGCTCCATGCGCCGTCACGGACGAAACCGTGCAGCCCGCAGTCGTCACAGAGGATCGACGGCTCAATGTGCAGGGGGTCGGTGCTCACAATCTGATGTCCGCCCGGCTGATCAACGTTCGACAACTCGGGCGCAACCCGCACGTTCATGCCAGCACGCCGAGGCGGATTGCAGACGTGCGAGAAACGCCACACACTGATCCCGTCCACGATCATCGGTCGAATAGCGATAGGGAACCCGGCTGAATCCCTGCCGACCCGGTAGTGCGCGACGGCGACACCGGGGTAAGCAATCTCGTAGCCCTCGTCCTTCGGGCTTGGCTTCGCGCTCACTGGTTCTCACCCCCGGACCCGACAGGACCAGAAACTGATGATTCCGGCTCGCCAGCCTCCGTGTGCTGACTCAGGTAAATCACTGGTCTGCTCCCTCATGTCCACAAGGGCATCCCGGCCCGAGGCAGTTGTCACACATTGGTGTCCTCCTCAGAATTGGACGATTCCAGCACGGGCACGGCGTAGGTGATTTCCGCCGTCTGGACCTCTCCCACGCCCTGCGCGAGGTCGATGTTGGGGAACTCCGCGCTGTACTCCGACCCGGAGGAGTCATCGATCATCTGGATGATCGCTGCGATCTGCTCAGGGTCCGAACTGATCCAGTCGAATCCTTGGAGCTCCTCCTCGGAGATGTCGAGAACGTGCTCGACGGTGACCTCCACGGTCAGGGTGGTCTTGAACTTAGGCACGGTCGGCCTCCTCATAACTCGTTGATCTATCGACAGTGGTCATCAGAACGGCGTCTCGTCCGTGTAATCGCCAGGAGTCGACGCCGCCCACGACTCCGCCGGCGCGGACTGCGGCGAGCTCGCACCACGCTTCGGACGCCGCACCACCACACTGATCTGCGGGAATTGCACCAGCACCTTCGCCCCGGGTTCCCCGTCACGCTTCGGGTACGCCTGCACCTCCGGAACACCGCTCAGGACGACGAAGGCGCCCTTTTGGACCTGATCGAGTACCGCGTCGACGTGCTCCTCCCAGAACGTCGCCTCGAACCATGTCGTCGGGCCCGCATCGACCCATCCGGTGCCGTCCTTCTTCTGCGGGGTGTGCGGCACAGTAACCGTCAGAACCCGCTTGCCACTGTTCGTCGTGTCGACCTTGAGTTCGTTCGCGACGAACCCCTCGACACTGATCGTTGCCTTGCTCACTTGCTCTCCTTCTCGTTCTCGATCACGGGTGTGACCGGTCGTCTACTGGCACCACACGCACACGTCATGCCACCCATCGGGGTCGCCCACCAGTCATGCTCATGACGGTCGCTCATGCTGCATCCCCTTGGAACCGGTCATCGAACTCGGGGAAGTCCTCCATGAACTGCACCAACGCGAACATGTGGAACGCGGCCGCAGTCGGATGCGGAACACCCATCTCCGGGTCAAGGTCTTCACCAGCCCAGAACCGGGTCATGTGACGCATCGCCGCCGCATAGGACAGCGACCAGTCGTAGCCGCGACGCCAGTTGTGCGCCGCATACTTCGCCGCCCCGCGACCGTAGAGCTCCGCGAGCTTGTCCATCGGCAGGACCGGGATCAGGTCGTAGCGTTGCGGCTTCGACCCCTTCTCCCCGCCCGTGGTCGACACCTTGCGAACCTCACCCGACTGAACCTTCACGTCTCGGGCCAGCGTCAGCGCCGCCAGTACGACCGAACGCCAGTTGCCCTCGGCCTCCACCGGCGTTGTCCAGTCGAGGATGCGGAACGTGTCGACGTGGCGGTTGTAGGGCTGATCGAACAACACCTGCACCCACTCGGCGCGTTCAGCACCCGGGATGTCCGGGCGGTCATCAATCAGGATGTCGCCACGCACCGAGGGCTTGTCGTGCGTCAACGTCACCCGCCGCACCCACTCCGGACCAAGGTGCTCGCGCACCCACTGAACCTTGTCGTCAGCACACGTCGGGTTGTCCGGCCAGTTCGAGGAGACGATCTCCACGTCATGCCCTGCCACGACCATCGCCTTCAGCGCATCGACAGCGCCCGGGAACGGTTCGAGCTCGGCGTAGAACCCGGGTCGTGCCATCACTTTCGCGATGATCGCCCGCTCCGCCTCGGTACGGTCTGCGTTCAGATCGAACTGCCGCTGTTCAGATGTGCGCGGAATCTTCGCCGCCACCTCCCCGAACGCGTCGAGGTCGTGATCGTACTGGGCACCCCAGTTCGCGATCACACCATCCATATCCACGAGGATCTTCATGCTGCTTCCCTTTTCGTCCACGAATCCGCACACGCCAACCCCAACTCAGGACGCCCCACCCGGTACAACCACCGCGACAGAGTTTCCGGAGTACGCCCCAACGCCGTTGCGATTTCATGGGCCGTGCACCCCTGGCCCACCAACCACTCCACGTCCTCAATCACCTCAGCCACATTGAACCGACGACCCCGTGGTTTCGGATTCACCGTCTTCGGGCGTCGACGCTTCGGACCACCCTGCGTTTCAAGGACCGCCCACTTGCGTGCATCCGCGATCTGCTCATCCGGGGTGCGGTGTGCGATCAACCAGTCCGCACGATCCACGAAACCGGTCAGCCCGGATGCGTCGAGTTCGGCGGTGAGGGCATCCTGACGGGCCGACAGTTCGGTCAGAACCGTTCTGGTGTTCTCGACATCAACCTCGGAAACGTCGACCATCAGGCCACCTCCCCGAACGCAGCAATGTCCAGATCGAAGTACGCCTGCTGAACCTCACCCGGCGACTTCCTGCACACCGTCGCAAGGTACGCATCGACCTTGCGGACATCACCCTTCGCCTTCGACAGCAACGACGACGCGAGCTCGACTGCGCCGCGGGTGGATACCGGGTTGTTGGCGGTCTGCTCGAGCATGAGCCGTACCGCGTCGAGGTCTTCGATTCCGACGAGTGATGCAGCCTTCTGGTCAGGTCTGCGACCGCCGCTATCAGGTAGGTGACCTGACCGCTTAACGTCAGTCACGTCAGTGGTTAACTCTGACTCTGACTCTGACTTTAACTCTGCTGCACCTTTGCTACCCGTTTGCTTGGCATTTGCTCTAGCACTTGCTGTCGCGTTGCCACCCTTGCGGCCAGCCTCCGAACGCTTCACCCTGAGGTCTTCGATGTCGTCATTCGTCATCTGGTGGTCGTCGTAGGACCGCAGGATGTAGCAGCCCTGATCGTGGAGGACGAGCGGCCGTTCCGTGTGCGACTGCGTGAGCTCGGTGAGTGCCTTCCGGTTCCACGTCGTGTGCGCCACCCGATCAGGAATGACCCCATCGAGCCCGAGGCGACGGGAGTAGGCGTTCATCTCGACGAACACACGGAACGCCTTGTCGGTCAGCGGCTTCACCTTCGGGTGCTCGGGGAACTCGATCGGGAACGTCATGTATAGGCGCTGGTCCCTGGGCATCAGGCACCTCCGGTCATGTCGAGTGTCTGCTGCAGCGGCTTGCTGAGCCGCTGGGTGATGAGAGGCAGATAGGTTTCTTCGCGCTCGATGCCGATGACGTTGAATCCTTCGATCAGGCAGGCTTCGATCGTCGTTCCCGACCCGGCGAAGGGTTCGAGGATGATTGCTCCTGGCGATGCGACCAGACGCACGAGCCACCGCATCAGTTCCAGCGGCTTCACGGTCGGGTGTTGGATGCCGCCCGCTTCGGGACGTTCGACGCTCGGTGCCTTTGCCTCGTAGCGGAACGTCGGGAAGAAGCGCGACGCGCCTCCACTGTCAGCACCGCGCTGGGGTTCGATCTCGGTCTGCCCCTTGAAGTCGCCATACGCGGTGCGGAACTTGTCGCTGCTTCGGCTGGTGGGGTTCGCACCGGAGGTCAGGATTCCGGTCTGCTTGTCCAGCTCCGCGGCCTGCGATTCGTCGAGCATCACGTTTGCGGGCCACCGGGCAGAGTCAGCATCCCGGTTGGCGTCGATGTTGAGCGCCCCAGTGCCGTGCGCTTCGACGTTTGCGGCCACCGTTCCGACGAGGGGCTTCCGCGCCACCACGATCGGCTCGAACGCAGGCTTGAGCGCGGTCCCCCAGCCCGCCCAATCCCCGTCGAGGTTCTTTGACTTCGGGAACCCGGAACCGTACAGCCAGGCGATGGAGTCGCGAATCTCGAACCCGGCATCCTCGATCGCTACGGCGAGCCGGTGCCACGTCCGCGAACCACCGAACGAGAGAAGGTAGCCGCCCGGCTTGAGCACCCGCAGTGCCTCAGTCGCCCACGCTTCGCACCAGAACTGGAACGGGACGCCCGCGACTCGCACGGAGTCGACATCCGCGGCGAGATACGGTCCCGCGCTGGTCGAGTGGCCCTTGCCCTTCGGGGTCAGCTCGGATGCTCGCTCAGCGGCAACCCGCGCGCCGCGTCCGGTGTTGTACTCCGGCGACGTGCGCGATGCCCGTCCGAAGACGTTCTCGCGTCCGGCGTCGGCCGCGTTCAGCGATCGACGGAACCCGTCGGCACCGTCCCAGTCTTTCCCCATGAACTCAAGCCCGTAGGGAGGATCTGTGACGATCGCGTGCACGCTCGCATCAGACATCTTCCGCATCACCTCGATGCAGTCGCCGTGGTACAGGGTCACGAGGTCGTCCTCGTAGAACGGGGTACCCATCAGGCCACCTTCCTTGCGCCCGTAAGCGTCATGAACTCGATCGCGTCGTGGTCGCGCATGGGCTCCCGCAGGCCGTCCAACGTCAACCGGTGCCACCCGTCCGCATATAGGACAGGGGTGAAGATGCAGCGGGCCAACGTCTTCTCGTTCGTGGCGGCTTTCAGGACCCGCAGGCCGGTGGCGAGCAACTGTGCGAGGGTGTCTCCGGTCGCGTTCTCTTTCTCACCGTTGCAAGCGCGGCAGGCTGCCACAAGCGCCGGGAACGCATCCAGTACCTTCGACCCGCCGGCACCCCTGTTCGCCCTGTGATCCGCGACCGTAGCCGTGTGGAGGCATCCGGGGAGGTTGAGCATGCACACCTTGTCGCGGGCGATGACAGCCTTGATCTGCTTCGTCGTGCTCATGCGGCGACCACCTGACCGTCAGCGCCCACCGACGCAGCGATTCCCAACTCCTGACGGATCCGCAACACGGTGCGGTCAGCGATGTGGAGGCGGCGCGAGATTTCGCCGTCACTGAGCTTCAGGGCACACAGGGCCGTGATCGCCGCGCGTCGTTCCGCATGGTTGAGGCGCACACGCTCACCACCCATCGCCAACTCGACGGCAACCTCGTCGACCCCGACTTCCTCGTCAGCGACAGGCGGTTCCGTGTCGTTGTCGATGTCATCCCATGCGAGCGGCGTCAACCACCGGCGTGCCTTCGCGTACCGGATGGAACGGGTGAACGCCGACGCCTCATGCCATTCCGTGTGAGGGGGAGTCTTGTCCCACAACTCGTCGAACAGAACCACCATCGCCCGATGTGTTGCGACCGTGACCTGTTCACGCTGAAGGATGCCGCCGAAGTTCGACAACTCCATCCCCAACATCGCGGCGATCTTCGACTGCGACCAACCGCACGCCACCAACGCCTGGACTCGTCGCACCGTCCCACGCGCCGGCACCAATGCGCGACCACCGAGGGTGTCAATGTTCGGCTTCACCGCGAGGATCGCGTCAGCCTTCGTGCGGGTCACCCGTTTCAGATGCTCACCCTTGCGCGGGTCGGAGTTGGAGCCCTTGCGTCCGTAGATCAGTTGCGAGATCGCCGTGTTGCCGACACCGGACAGTTCAGCGATCCGCTTCCACCCGTAGCCGAACGCTTGCAGGTACTCGACATGCTCACGCACAGGTGCAGCGTCCACGAGTCCGTTGTCGTAGCGTCCGTATGCCTTCAGCCGCTTGCGACGCTTCTCCCTTGCCGCCAACCCTGCACGACAGTCGGAGCAACGGCACTTGTGGATCGCGTAGCAGGTGCCGACCTCGGCGTGCTTGTGGTCGGGAGGGCAAATGTTGGTCATCGTCTGACCGCCGGTCCCGGAATGTACGCCTGCTCCTGCAGCTCCGCGTAGAACTCGACCCAAGAGAGGCAGTCGACGCGTGCATGCCCATCCGCCGTTTCCACCCACCCGTGACGGAACGCACCATCCTCGCAAAGGTCATAAAACCCGATCGGGCGACCGGTGACGTTGAATACACGGTAGGCGCGGGGGCCGATCCTGTCCTTCAACACGAGCAGGTCAACATCCTCCAAAACTGCACGCAGCTTTGGTCCACGCATGCCGCCGCTCACTGGTCGCCCTCAGGCGCGACATAGCTCGGGTCGGCTGGATCCAGCGGCGTCCCCGGCAGCGCGCCAAGGTCCAGCGGCTCCTCACCCTCACCAACCGGCACATGCTTCCGCGTCGCCGTCTCATCCGTCCCCGAGGTGATCGACTGATCCACTTCGATCGCCAACGCGAGATCATCCGATGACAGGCGGGCAGTCTTCGCACACTGCCGCAGGGCGGTCTTCTTCCACATCTCATCGGTCCAGTCCGACCACGGACCAGACTTCGACGTGCGCGGGCGGCGCTTGTTGATCTGCTCCGCAGACATCAGCTCCTGCAACGGTTCACCCGACGCCAGGATCACGGTCGCGAGTGCGCCGATCGCAGGACGGTCAGGGTTCATGGGGTTTGCGTCCACCCATTCGATGAGGACACGTCCGGTGGGGTCGGTGCCGCGGGTGATCGTGTCACCTTCGCGGACGATGTCGGCGCGGACTGATCTAGCGCCGGCCCGGTAGAAGAGTTCGACGAATCCCTTCACGCCGACGATCAGTTGGGCTTCGCGGCCGTAGGGGACGAGGTGTGCGTAGCCGAGGGGACCGCCGACTTCGAGGCCCAACTGTGCGGCGACGAACAGTCCGCCGAGGACGGATTCGGGGTTGCAGTTGCGGAGGGCGGGTGTAGTGCGCAGGACGGTGACGGCGGCGCGGGTGAAGCGTTCGACACCGATGCGGTCTGCGAGGGCGGCGGACAGTCCACGGGATGCCCCTTCGACCATCTTCACAACATCAGTCGTTTTGGTCAGTTCAGACATTGCCGTACTCCTCTTCGTGCTTGTAGATCAGCCAGTTCGGGGGTGACAGGAGGACGGCTCCGTCGTCGTATCCGGGCCAAATACCGGACTGGACGCATTCGGCGTACACCTGTCGGGCGCGGCGGGCTTTCACTTCGCCCATCTCCGTCCACACGGTCGGCAACTGGTACACACCGACGAGGTAGGGGGGTTCCTTCTCGACGACGACGAACACCATCTCCGCCGTCTCCCCGGTCAACCATTTGAGGATGTCGAGGTACCACTGGCGTTGCACGTCGTAGGAGTAGTTCGCGATCGACTTCGTGAAACCGTCCGGGGAAGCGTCGATGGCGGTTTTCAGGTCGACGGCGACACGAGAGGGAGCCCCGAGGGTGGAGAGGTCGGGGAGGTAGTCGAACCGTCCACGACACGGCACACCGGTTTCGGGGTCGGTGGCGAACACGGACACTTCCGCGTGGCCCTCCTGGGCGAACAGTTGGCGTGCGCCCGGGTGTTTCATGACGGATTCGGCGGCGGCGTCGATGGGTTCGAAGTCCTGCGACTTGAGGGGGATCTTCCCGGCGGCGCGGACGTCTGCGACGAACTGCTTCGCGGCGGCGGTGGAGATAGCGCCGTTGGATGCCAACAGTTCGTCGGGGATGACGACGACGTCGTATCCGGTGCCGAGGGCTTTGGCGTGGACGGCAGAGCCGATGTCGAACTTCTTCGACGGGTTGATGAGGGGCGGGTTGTCCTTCTTCCACCGGTACTTGGCGGGGGATTCGAGGATGAGGCGGGCTTCGGTGGATGACAGCTCGGGTCTGGCGTGGTAGATGGCTTCGGGCATGTCGTGGACGATGTCCAGCAGTTCGGTCATTGGGAGAGGGTCCGTTCTAGTGCGGCCGGTAGCCGAGGATCAGGAAGGTGAGGTTCGCGAGGATGGTGGCTGCGGCAAGGCAGCTGAGGATGAAGAGGGCCTTCACGAGCGCGCGTCTCGCAGCGACTCCATGCAGAGCACGCATCCCCAGACGACAGCGCCCCGCGCCCATAGGTCGTGGTGGGCTACGGAGCACGGCTTGACGACCTGTGGAGTCCGCCTCGCGGTCGGATGAAAGCCGATCTCGTCCCCGACCTGCCAGACGGGAGCGGTGACCGCGCTCATGCTGCGTCTCCGTTCGGTCGGGTGATCGCACACCACCGCTTCAACAGGGCCAAAGGTTCCCCGTTGATTTCGAGGAGGATCGACCGGTCTGATTCGTGGAGTACAGGCCCCGAGAACTCGACAGTCGCTGCGTCGTTGTGGGTGGGCCAGTACGTCAACGCCACCCACCCATCAGGGAGGTCCGCCTGTGCGATTGCACCCACGATTCCGGTGCGGGGCTTCACGACTTCGGCGGCGAGCTTGCCGGTGGGGTCAAGGATCCCGGCAAGGTCAGTGATCAGACTCATGCGCCGACCACCTTCGCGAGCAACCACGCAGCAACCCCGCACCCGGCAAGGAACACGCCCGCAGCGACAACGATCATGACCGTCCGCTTGAACATGGTCGGGTCCGCTTCGATGACATCGTTCGGTGCCCGCAGATGCGTTCCCGGGGTCGGGTAGTAGTCAGTCCAGTGACCCCCGTGTTCCTCAGCCGCAAGACGGGCGCGCATCACACACGCCTCACACGGATCCTTCGGGATACGGTTCCGACCGTGCAGGAACTCCGACTCGAGCGTCATTCGGACACCTCCCAAGTGAACGAACCCTCCTGGGTGTGGACCCCGTACAGTCCGCCGGCGAGAACCACCAGCACGGTCAGGGCGAGGGCGAGAATGGCGGTGCGGGTTGAGATGGGGCGGGTCATGCTGCCACCGCCTTGTGGGAGCGTCGGTGGCTGACCATCGCCCCATCCGTCACACGCCCACAACGGATCGGCTTGCCGCACTCCGGGCACGGCACGGACGGTGCCGCAGGCTTCGGCATGTCGATGAGGCCGAGGATCATCGCCAACACTGGACCCTCAGGACGGTCATCCAGCAGACGCAGAACCTTCGCCCGCGCCGTCTCCGACACAGACATGTCATCCTCGCGACCATCCACCCAACGCAAATCGTTCGGGGCCAACTCCTTGTACATCACGCGGACACCTCCGCGATCGTGTACTCCGACTCAGTACCCCGAGGAGCACCCGCGTTCACAACCGTCAGGAGCCCGTCAGCGGCGAGCTCGCCCGCACGCTTCCGAGGGCTGTCAAAGTGGACCAGCGGCCACCCGTACCGATCCGCACGCAAGTTGTACAGACGGTTGATCTCCGAACCCGTCAGAGTCCCCTCCTGGCGCACCAGACGCAGCACCGCATCCTTCACCGCCTGACGAGACGCAGCCGACCTGTCCGCCGCCATGTGCGACGTAACCGGATCGGTCACGCGGGCTCTTGGGGTGTCGTCGTCGAGGAAGAACGCCAAAGGCGTGTCCGCTATAGTGGGATGTGACATGA
>JAUKPS010088304.1:0-36306 GCA_032273165.1 Chlorellidium tetrabotrys | reverse complement strand
CTCCCAATCTTCTGCAATGTAATTTGACAAGGGGGGGAGTATTGGAATAATATTTCCTCCATGAACAAAAAACCGCCCGAACTCCATCTGGTTGATGGCACAAAAAGCCGAACACGCAACCCTGCGGAACTTCCTGCTTCCATAAAAAAAAGAATTCCATCTGCCGAGTGGTTGGAAAATCCTGATGCGTGGGACAGAACCAAATTTATTGAAGAAACTTCCAATTTTTTATTTGAGGTTTACGGCATTGGAAACGACCAAGACAAGCACACTTTATCCATGCTGGCAGATCATGTGGACACTTATGTTAAATGCACCAAAGGCTTGCGTTCTGGTTTGATCACCAGATTTAACAATGGTCAGACAATGGGACCCAGCCCATTTATTGGCATTAGAAATAAAACTACAACCTTAATTATTCAACTGATGAATGAATTAGGGCTTACTCCTAGAAGCCGATTGAATCAAGGTAAGTTGGAAGAAGATACTGCGCTTGCTCAATTTCTTAAAGGACCCATGGCTCAATGAAATGGGAAGATGGTGTCGAATATGCACATCTAGTAAGCAAGGGTGAAATTAATGTATGTCGTGATGTGCGTCTTGCGTGTCAAAGATTTATAAACCAACTTGAAAACAAAGATTGGCAATATGTTTTTGACGAAAAATTTCCACAACATTTTTTAAACTTTTCCGCAACTCTTAAACACACTAAGGGACCCGATGCTGGAAAGCCAGTAGTATTAGAGCCATTTCAAATTTTATTCATTTGCGCCATTTACGGATTTAGAGGCAAAAAGGATAAAAATGTAAGAATGGTTACGGATGTAATACTGTTTATTCCTCGCAAGGCTGGTAAGTCCACACTAACTGCCGCCATCGCATTGTATGAACTTTTGTTTGGTGAATCAGGCGCAGAAGTATTTACATTGGCAACCAATAGAGAACAAGCAACAATTGTGTTTGATGCCGCCAAAGGATTTGTTGAAAACTTGCCAACAGGACTTCAACGATTGTTCAACCCAAGTAAATATGAAATAAAAAAAGTAGGCGATTCACAGTCCGTATTTAAAGCATTAAGCAGAGATACAAAAAAAACAGGTGACGGAAAAAACCCCTCTTGCGTAATCATTGACGAAGCCGCACAAATTGTGGATAGAAACGCAATCGAAGTATTACATTCAGGCATGGTTGCAAGGCAGAACCCTTTACGCATATACATTACAACGGCATCGTTTACTAAAGACACAAAGTTTTATGAAGATGTGTCAATGTATCAATCAATGCTAAATGGCGAGGCATCCGATAACCCAAGATGGTTTGGACTATTATATGGCTTAGACCCACAAGACGATTGGCGAGATAAAACAGTTTGGGCTAAAGCAAACCCTATGCACGGCATTAGCGTGTTTGAAAACGCTATTGAGGCAAGAGCAGAGGAAGCAAAACATAAGCCTGCCGCCTTAAATGAATTTCTCTGCAAAACATTAAACATATTTGTAAGTGCTAATAGTGCATGGCTAGATCGTGATTACTGGGATAAGGCTACACAACAAGATGATGGCAGAGAGCCTGAAGCCGTGTTTATAGGCTTTGACTTAGCCGCCACTAGGGACTTGAACGCAGTTTGCACACTTAAACGCTATGGAGAATTGGATTACAGGGCTGAATTTAAATTCTTTTTGCCTGAGGCTGGCTATGAATTAATACCAAAACATTACTCAGACATATTTAGAGTTGCAGTTGATTCTGGCATATTAAAACTTACAGAAGGCAATGTAATGGATGATCGGGAAATTAGCGACTACATTAAAGCCCAATGTGAAAAATATAATATTCGTGAAGTTGGCTATGATGCTTACAATGCCGCCAGTTTGGTAGCAAGACTGCATGATGCTGGAATACCGGTAAAAAAAGTAGGTCAAGGAATGGCAGTATTATCAAATCCATCCAAGTATGTAGAAAAACTAATACTTAATCATCAAATCAAACATGACGGAAACCCATTTGTTGGGTGGCAATTAGGCAACTGCGAAGTCTATGAAGATGTAAACGGAAATATAAAAATAAGAAAGAACGAGGCAGACAAATCGGCTAAAGTTGATGGTATAGTAGCGATGATTATTGCCGCACATTGTTCGCTTGATAATGCTTTTGTATCAAATAGTTTTGGTTTCAGAAGTTTTTAGGTAGAATAAGTAAAGTTCTAGGAGAAAATCATGGCTTTATTGGACATATTTAAAAGCAAAAAAACACTACAAAAAGAATCCAATACGCTATTTGGTCAGACCCAATTAGGTAATAATGTTATCTATCAGGGACAGGGCGGTAAGCAAACTGTTTCCCAGCAGTTACTTTATGTAACTACATCAAGCGTAACAACGGCTGGTCGCACAGTCGATATGTCCGTTCTTACACGCAATTCAACTGTAATGGCTTGTATTGGTGTTATTGCAAGGGCATTGGCGCAATGCTCATTAAGCATTAAATACAAAACAGATGAAGGCACATTTGAGGATGCCTTGAAAACAGATAAGGCTGGTTCAAGAGATAAGATTAAAGCCAAGCAAGTATTAAATCTATTACAAAACCCCAATAACTTTGAAAGCCAATATGAATTTTGGTATCAATGGGCAATGTGGCAAGAACTTGCTGGAGAAACATTTACTTTATGGTGGAGAAAGAATGTTGATGACCCTACTCAAACTCCCATTGAGATGTATAACCTTGACGCTACACTTATTACTACTCAACTTACTCCTACTCGTTATCCTTCCTATCGTCTTTCTACACCTAGTTATGGTTTTAATAAAGACGAACCATTATCTGCTCATCAAGTCATGCACATCAAAGAAGCCGCATGGCAAGGAAGTGCTGGTTTCAACAAGGGAATATTGGCAACAGAACTCGTTGCATTAGATCAAGATATTGATTTGTATGCCAATTTTGTTATGCAGAATGGCGCAAAACCAAGCGGTTTATTCAGAACAGAACAAGTAATTCCAGATGCAAAATACAAAGAAGTTGCTGGTCGTTTAAAAGAGGCATGGGCAAGTATGACAGGCTCAAAGCAAACTGATTTAAGCAAGCCGGGTCAAGGTATGTTGCTAGATCAGGGCATGACTTTTGAAACCGTCAAAATGCTTACCTTACAGGATGCAGATGCCGCCAATTTAAAAATTCAAACAATGAAACGCTTGTGCGGATTGTTTGGAGTGCCACCAGCAATGATTGGTATTGCAGATCAAAAATATAATAATACTCAAACTATGATGAGTGAGTTTTACAAATCTAAAATGTATCCTACTATTATTAATATTGAGCAAAAATTAAATAGTCATTTATTCAAAGGCTACCCAAATTTATGTGTTCGCTTTGATACTAAAGATTTCTTAAAAGGCGATGCTTTAGATCAAGTAAATTTTGTTACACAAGGAGTTAATGGTGGTATTATGACTCCAAACGAGGCAAGAGAATATTTAAATATGCCTAAAGTAGAAGGCGCAGACGAATTAAAGCAAGAAAATAAACAAGCACAAAATACTACATTGGGAAATTCACCGCAAGATACTGGTGGCGGTGGAGGAAATCAGAAACGCAAAATGAATATAGGAACTACATAATGGGACTTGTTCAAAAAATTTGTGCATTACTTTCTTCCCAAATTAAGACACCTAGTGCTACACTACCAAAAAAAGTGGTAGAAAAGCCCAAAATACAAGATAATGACCAATCCATTAAACTTGGGGCAATAAATGAAAAATCTAAATCTAATTTGCGAAGCAAAAGTTCAACTGGGACAGTCCGCAGACGAGGCGCAAAATCCTAGTGGCAAAATAGAAGCCCGTGTAACAACATGGGGCGCAAGAGAAGGCGCAGATGGTAGAAAATTTAACTACCAACCTGAAGGCTTTGCTCAATGGGCAGACGAGTTTGCTAATGCTGGCAAACCTATGCCAATGTTTTTAAATCACAACGATATGGGTATGCCTGTTGGCGAATGGAACGAAGTTGCATTTGACGAAGATGGCATGACTGCAAAAGGTCGTTTATTTATGTCCACAGTTGGTGGCTCAGATATTTATTCAGTATTAAAAGAATCCCCAAATCTATTTGGCGGTGTTTCTGTTGGCGCATACGCAGACGAAGCCTGTATGGTCGATGCTGAAGGCAATATGCTTGGTGATGATGCTGATGAAGATGGGTTTTTCCAAATTACCAAAGGTGGTTTGCGTGAAATTTCCGTTGTTATGTATCCAAATAACCCAGCCGCAGAAGTTATGAAATTAGAGTGTTTTGATGCTGAAGGGCATTTAAATCCTCGTATTGTTGAGGAAGCCTTGCGTGAGGCAGGACTTTCCAAGAAGGGTGCGACCACCGCATCTTCCGTCTTTAAGCGTATTCTTGAATTGCGTGATGCAGACAAGCCTACACTTGAAGAAACCCCACAACAGGGTGAACCTGAAGCGGTGGTAAATGAAGCCGATGAAATTCTTAAAGCCTTAGAACTAAGAGAACTTTCAAAAGCATTATCTAAACGCATTTAATAAGGAATTATCATGTCCGTAGAAAAAATTATTGAAAAGGTCGATGCAATCGAGGCTTCAAACATTGCAAAGATTGAAGAAGTAAAAAACGAAACTGTTGCTCTTGTTGAAGAAAAAGTTGCGTCTTTTGAAGAAAAAGTTGCCGCTTTGGAAGCAAAAGTAAGCCAAATGGGCGCACCTTCTACAATCAAAACTTACAAGTCCATTGGTCAAGAAGTTAATCGTTCTGTTAAAGAGCAATTGAAATCTTTTTACTCAGGCTCTGGTCGTGTAGAAAAAGAAATCAAAATGTTTGATGATGCTGGTCAATATGATGCGTTCTTAAAAGAAGCATCTGCATTGACAGGTTCAGGCGCTGGTGTCGGCGGTCGTACCGCCTATGACCCAGTATTTGCATCATTGCGTTTGATGAACCCATTGCGTGGTGTTTCTCGTCAAGTTGCAACTGATGGCGCAACCTATCAGTTCCGTGCAAAAGTTGGCAACGCTGGTGCTACTTGGGGTTATTCAATCCAAAACAACGGTTCAGCAACAACTGAAGATACAAACATTTGGCAATTAACTTTGCAAGATTTGAATGTTCAGTTCCCAATCAGAACTGCCGCTTTGGATGATATTGATGGTTTGGAAAGCAATGTAGTAAGCGATATGCTTGCCGAATTCTCACAAGTTGAAGCCCAATCTATGATTCAAAACAACGACCAATCAGATGTTGTTACCACATACGGTGGCACAAATGGTTTGCGTGGTTTAAATCAATATCCGGGTGTTAATGGTTCTTACTCTGGTGGAACAATTTCAACTGCCGCCTACGGCACTTCTGGAACTGGCTCTACAAGCGGTTTGAATTCAATGGCTACTTATGACCAGTTGACAACAAACGGCAACGCAGTAGCAAACAATGTTACATACAAAGATGTTGTGAATTTTGTATATAGCCTTCCACAACAATACTGGACTCCATCTGCGAAGTTCTTGATTAACCCAGTAATGTTGCAAGCCATTCGTGGATTGGTAGACTCACAAGGTCGCCCAATTTATGTTGATGGTTTGGCTCGTGAAGATGGCATTGTAGGTTCATTGCTAGGCTTTGATGTTGTAGTTAACAAATATGTTGATAATCCAAGCAAGTATTCTGCATCTGCTGGTACTGATGACTTGTTCCCAATGTATTTTGGTGATTGGCAACGAGGTCATACAATTGTTGATCGTTTAAATATGGTTCTCCGTAGATACGACCAAACATTGCCTGGCTACATCACTTTCTTTGGTGAAAAGCGTTTAGCAACTTCAACTGTGGATCCATTTGCGATCATTCGTTATCGTTCTACCGCAACTGCAAGTCTGTAATATGGATAGGGGGAGAAATCCCCCTTTCTCAACTTATTTGGAATATAAACATGAGCCTAATTCTCGAATCTATTAAAGAAGCCTTAGTTGAAGGTCAATCAACAGTAAACCTTAAAGAAGCATCAGCACTAACTGGTTCTGGTTCGGGTGTTGGTGGTCGTGTTATTTATGACGATGCGTTTGCATCATTGCGTTATGCAAACCCTTTCCGTATGGTTTCAAGGGAAATTGTTTGCCCATCTTCTGATCAAGCATTTGTAGTAAAAACTGGTAATTCAGAGGATACAACTAACCCATGGGGTTACCCAATTAATACAAATGAAGGTTCGCCTAATCAAGCAACTTCATTTTGGCAATTGCCTATTCGTGCAGTAAACGCAGTTTTGCCTGTAAGAACTGCCATATTGGATGACATTAATTATTTAGAAGAAACATTGGTTGCAGACTTGGCATTGGAATTTAGTCAAGTTGAAGCCAAATCTATGATGTTTAATAATGATCAATCAGGCTCTACAACAACATCTTATGGCGCAACAAGCGGTTTGCGTGGATTAAACAGTTACACAGGCTCAACATCTGCGGCAGCATTTGGTTCAAATGGTTCAGCAATTACCAATGGTCGTCATACAGTATTACAAGTTGAGCAAGCATCTAATAGTGCGGTTGTATATGATGACTTGGCAAGTTTAATGGCAGTATTGCCACCACAATATTTATTTAAAGAAACAACTTGCTGGATGATGCACCCAACAACTATTGGAGCATTACGCAAACTAAAAGCATCATCTTCTGCTAATAACTTCCTAGAAGTTGGTGATGATGATGGCGGTGCAGTTCTTTATATTTTTGGTCATCGTGTTGTTCCAAACCCTTATATGGATGTAACTGGTGCTGGTAAATACCCAGTTTATTTGGCAGACTTTAGCCGATTTGTTACCATTGCAGACAATGAAATGATGAGCATTAAGCGTTTTGATCAGACTGCTCCGGGTTTTATTTATTTATTTGCCGAAAAGCGTGTTTGCACAACAATTCTTGATGTATTTGCTGGTGTTCGTTTAGTTGGTCCCGCCTAAGAGGTAAATCATGTCAGCCGACTATTTAGTTTCGGGACCCTTTATAGGGTCTAATCGCAATCCATACAACTATGAAAAAGTTGAGCAAGTAAGTCGAGATATTCTTACATCTTGGCTTACTTTGGATGAGATTACAAACCAATTAAATCTTTTTCAAGATGAAAGTCAGGATTCTTATTTAGAAGGTCTTGAATTGGCTACTCGTATGGCTATTGAAGATTTTCTTGGCATGACAATTTTTAGTATTCAATACAAGGTTTACTATGGGGCTACAAACTCCACAGGAACGCAAATGTGTCTTGATCTGCCTGAGGTATCACAAGACTTCCGAAATCAGGCTGGAGTGACCATTAATAGCGTTGGATACTACAATGGCGATACACCGCCAGTATTTACAACTCTTGCAAAAACTGAATACTATTACGACCCAACTGGAAATAAAATAGTTGTATCAGGCTTGCCACAAGAAGTAAATCAGGTTATGAGCAATCCAATTGTTGTTACATACACGACAAATGCAAGTCCTTTAGCGCAATACCCAGTTATTAAACAGGCTGGATTGTTGCTATTGACCCATTTATATAATAATCGTAGCAACTCTAACGCAATGGTATTACATGATATTCCATTTGGAGTTACTGCTCTTTTAAGACCTTATAAACCTTTGGTGCTATAAATGGGTATTGCTCGTTACGAAAATGTCGTAATTAACAATGTAACCAATAATATTGATGTTTATGGTCAATATACGACTGCAATTGCAGAATGGTTTAAAACAAGGGCTAGAGTTGCAGATGTAGCCAATAGTTTACGCATTTCAGAGAGATACAGGGTATATACAGATTTAGTTAATTTGACTTTTAACTATACCCCTAACATGAAAGAAATTGTGGACAATCAAAATTTATATTCCGTTACTTGGAGAGGTTTTGATTGGCGAATTACAGATGTTCGTGAATCTAATGATCGAATGAATGTAACCTTGTTATGTTACCGAAATGACCCTAATACTCCTGTATGACAACTCAAAATAACCCAGTTAATTATGCAGAGGCTATCCAATATCAATTGGCTAACATAGTATCGCCTGTTCCTGTATATGCTAATTTCAATAGAAATTTTGCAACTCAGCCAAAATTCTTAACTTGGTTTTTGCGTAATGTCCATCAGCCTGTATATACTGGGCAAACACAGAACAACAAGGGCATTGATACTCCAGTTTTCCAAATGTCCATATTTGCTAAAGATATGGGCGATGCTTTCAATCTGGGCAACGATATACTACAATCCTTACATGGTTATTCAGGAATGTTTGGTGACCCAGATACAACAGGATTTTTTGTAGCAAAAGCCGATGTATATTGGCTATACAATACTTACGATAATGAAATAGGGTTAAATCAAATTATTTATGATTGCACCTTATATATACCAGCATAAGATACGATTTATTAACTTACTTTTGAACGAGGTTTAAAAATGGCTCTTATTGATCAAGTCTTGCCGGGATATGTGGCTACCCTATGGTGCCAAGATGATGCAGTTCCAACTCCTTTGACTGCTACACAATTAGCATTGTGGGCAAGCACAGAAACAATTATTGGCACTTCTGCTGGCGGTTTAGGCACGGCTGGTATTCAAGTTCCTGTTGAGGCAGTTCCATCTTTTGGTGCTGATGATGCTTTTGCGGCTTACTCTATTGCTGGACAAAGAACTGGCGCAAAAATCACCACACAAAATCAAGTAACTTCTTTGACTGTTACTGCTCCGTGGAATCCAGCAGACCCAGCGCAGTTGCTTATTCGTGATGACGGCTATTCTGGCACTATTATCCGCACTTATGTTGTTGCGGTATATAACGGCACAGACACAGTTGCTTACGCTTTCAATGCTCGTATTGGTGGTATGCAATGGGACATGGCTCCCGATGCTGAAGGTAAATTTATTTTTACCATCCATCCAGTAGGAAGCAACGAATACGGTTGGTCTAACTCTTAATACAAAACCCCTTCGGGGGTTTTACTATATATGACAACACAAAACGCAAGCCAAGACCTACTAAATTTTTTGATTACCCAAGCCAATTCTGGAAGTAAAGATTGGTTTGGATTCCATCAACAAAGAATCGCTGGAATCCATATTGCATATAGAATTGCTGAAAATCATGCTAATACAATGTCGCCTGAAGATGTTGCTGATTACGCATTTAAATTAAATAATGCCATTTTTAATAAGTTAATAAAGGCAAAATAATGTCAGTCGTTAAAGTCAGTTTTGTTGGCTTTGAAGAATTTCGGCAAGTAATGTCAGAAATGCAATCTGATTTTGATGTGGCAGATCAAAAAAAGATTTTGACTAATGCAGTCAGACAAGCAATGCAACCAGTTCTTAGCCAAGCAAAAGCCCTTTCTCCTGTTGATACAGGCGCATTAAGAGCATCATTGCGCATTGAAGCCAGAAAACCTTCCAGAAAAGACAAAAGATCAATTTATGTAAACCCAAGCGATGTTGTAATAGGGACAGTAACAACGGCACCCGGCAGAGTTTTGGCAAAAAAACAGTTTTTGAATGTAAAAACAGGCAAAAAACAAAAAGGAATTCCTAGCGATGCAAGAGCAATTGCAAACGAATTTGGAACTGCAAAACATAGTGCCAAACCATTTATGCGCCCAGCCTTAGAATCACAAGGCGCAGTTGTATTGGATGATTTGGCTGGTTCATTAAGATTGGCATTATTAAAATATAAATCAAGAAAATAGGAAAAAACATGAGCAATTTAGAACAAGCATTTGGTAAAAAATTCAATAAAGAAAATGTTCGCATTAGATCATTTGACTTTAATGGTCATACATTTAAAGTAAAAATTCCATTGTCTGCTGAATATGAATCGTTATTAACCAGCGTTCAAGAAGTGGATGATGCAGTTGTAGAAAAGTATTACAACGATTTATCTTCTGAATTTATTAAAAATAAAGATAGTTTTACTGATCAAAAAGAAATTGAATTTAAAGATGATGATGTAATAGTGCAAGGAAGATCAATGCGTGAAACGGCTAAAAACAAAGCCATATCGGAAAATCGCATTGTTTCAATGATTCGCCTATTAGTGCCAGAAGATAAAGAGTTCGACATGGCATCTATTACATATAGCATGGTTGATGAACTGTTTCCATTCAGCGTTCAATTGGAGTTGGTTGAAGAAATTGGCAATGTAATTTCTCCTAGTTACAAGTCTATTAAGGGAAAGTAGTAAGGTCTGTCCGTAGGCAAGTAAAGGCTTACTTAACTGCACATGGCACAGACCCAGCAACAGTTGATGAAGAAACTCTAAACGATATATCTATTATGTTTAGCGATGGGATAATTGGTAATTTAGGGATAATTCAAGTTCTTGGAAGTCATACTGCTGGCTACTTTAATAGTATGTTGCCAAAAGGTAAGCAACCATATAAACTGCAAGATATTATTCCATTGCAATACGAATATCTGTATCCACCTCTTACAGAACAAGACAAGAAAGACAAGATAAATAAAGCATTATTAAATTTTGTAAAAAGTGCGCCTAAAGCACCAAAAAAACTGTTTGAGGGATAAACATGGCACAGAATGTAGCAAGACTAGGTGTAGTATTAGGAATAGATACCGCAGAATTCACCAAAGGTATTGGCTCTGCTACTCTTGCCGTTTCAAAATTTGTTGAGGCAAGCAAAACTCAAATAATGGTAGGGGTGGCTGGTATGACCGCCCTTATTGCAAAAACAACTGCATACGCTGATCAAGTAACCGATTTGGCAGATGCCAATGATATGTCCATTAGTTCTGTAATGGCTCTTGGCTCTGCGCTTGCCGTATCAGGTGGTAAAGCGGAAAACGCTGGCAAGATGTTATCTAGCCTATCTAGCAAAATTGATGCGGTTACACAAGGTGTTACAGATGCAGAAAAGCCTTTTACTAGATTAGGCATTAGCATTTCCGAAATAGCATCATCATCTAATGAGCAATTAATTAAACGAGTTGTAGCGCAATTGGCTTTAATGACTGATGCAACAACTCGCAACGCAATAGCGGCAGACATATTTAGCAAGGCTGGCAAGAATATTGTATGGAAAGAAGTTGCTGGGCAATTAGATGGATTAATTGAAAAGTATAAGGATTCTGAAGAAGGAATTCGTGCAATGGCAGATGCCGCAGATATGCTGGATGGCATTTGGAAAACTTTAATGGGTTCTATTGCTAAAGGTGTAGGCACGGATTTAAAAGCAACTGTTGAATATTTGGACAAAATCAAAGGTTCATTAAATATTGTTGGGTCAGTATTTAGCACAGTATTTGAAACCATTGTTGTTGTTGGTGCTAATGTCTATTTTGTAATAGAGCAAATTGGCAAGGCAATGGATAGATTGTCTTTAGGCTTTTTTGCATCAGGAGAAGAAGTCAAAAAGTTTTGGGACAACTACAACAAAGAAGCCGTAATTGCTCGTAAAAATTTGGATGATTTTCAAGAAAAAATTCTTGCTCCAAAAAAAGAAGAAACCAAAACAAATGATGTAGAAAATGCCATTAAACGGCAAATACAATTAAATACGCAACAAGCCAATATGCTTGCGCAAGCAAAATTATTGTCTGTTGAGTATGAAAGACAACAATCATTCCAATTAGCGCAACTTGCTATTCGTAACAATATGTTAGGAATGACAAAAGATGAGCAACGAGTGCAAGAGGCGGTTAATCAAGTATTACAACAAACAAGCCAAAAAATAGATGACATTACAAAACGCAGAGAAGAACAAGTAGGTCGTGGTGCTAATACTGCCGTAATTGCTGAATACGATGCTCAGATTGCCAAGATTACAGAAATGAAGGATAAGTATGTAGAGGCGGCAACTATCATTGAGCAATCATCTATTGCTTATCAACGCACATTTACTTTTGGCTGGAACAAAGCATTTAAACAATATGCGGAAGATGCTGGAAATTACGGTAAGTTGGCTGAAGATATGTTTGGCGCATTTACAAACAATATGAATCAAGCAATTGATGAATTTGTAGATAAAGGAACATTTTCTTTTAGTAAATTCACCGAATCGGTTATTAAAGATGTTATTAAAATCCAATTGCGTATGCAAATGGCGCAATTAGTAAGCATGGGAATTGGTTCATTATTTGGCGGTGGAGGCTTTAGTTCTACTGGTGCGGCAATGGGAGGTTCAGGCGGTGGCGGTGCATTTACTGGAACTGGTGGCGCATCGTTTGCACTTGCGGCTGATGGTGGAATGATTGATAGTCCAACTATTGTTGGAGAAAACGGACCCGAATTATTTATACCGCAACGAAGTGGAACAGTAATTCCAAATCAACAAATGAGTAGCGTGGGCAGTCAGCAACCACAAAATATATTCAATGGACCCTATATTGCATCAATGCAAGCAATTGATACTCAGTCAGGCATCCAATTTTTGGCTAAAAACAAAATGACGATTTGGAGCATGAATCAATCTGCCAATCGTTCTATTCCTGCTGGAAGATAATTATGTCATTAAATCAAATATTAGCCATTAGCGAATCAGTAGGCATTAATGATCAGCGTTTTGTTGGTCAAATGGTTAGCCGAAATCAACGCATTAGCACCTCAGAAATTATTACAGTTGTTCCATTTGCTTTTGAAATGAAGCCAATGAACTACTTGTATTACAGTCAAAACAGAGCATTACTTAATTCATTGCGTATTCCAGATAAAGCACTTGCGCAATATTTAAACTTTGGAACAACTGGTTGGAATAGTTATATTGCATATCAAGGTGATATGACAAGTGGAGAAATTGCTACTTGCGCATGGCAAACATCATCAGCAAATAAAAATCTAGTATTAGGTTCTTTGCCTACAATGTCGTCTACTGAATATATAGTTCGTGCTGGAGATTTTTGTCAGGTAGGATTGTATTCATATATTGCAACTGCCGATGTGCAACGAGGCTCAAACTCTACTGTAACCATTCCAGTTCATAGAAATTTAATTACAACTCTTGCAACAACAGTTCCAGCCGTAATTGGCGAATATGGAACAACTGTAAGTATGGGTGGAACAACATATACTGGTATTACATTTCAAGTTGTTTTGCGAGATTACCCAACATATACATTAATTCCAACTGCAAACGATTCTTTTATACAATGGTCTGGGACATTTAAAGCATTTGAGGATGTATTATGAATGTAATCCCACCAGTAAATAATACTAATAATATTCGTTATGCGGATTTTGTTCGTGTAACAACTCCTGATGCTACATATCGTTTTGCATCTACTGCATCTGCATTAACTGTTCTAGCCGTAGATTCTCAACCTTTCGATGCTCTTGGTGTATTGATAAAAGTAGGTGATACACAAAGAGACATTAAATCAACCGCAAATGAAAGCACATTTACTTTAGTTGGCATTGATACTGCGGCACTTGGATGGGTTTTAGGAAATCAAATTAAAGGCAGTCAAATTGAGGCTTGGAAAGGCTTTTTTGATACTGATGGAGCATTACTCACAACTGGCGGTCAAGGCGGTTTATACCAATTTTTTAATGGATATATAAATTCATTTGCCATTGATGAAACTTGGATGGAAGAAGTTCGATCTTTTGTTGGTGTTATTACAGTTGCGGCATCTTCAATTCAATTAATTTTAAAAAACAGAACTGCTGGAAGATATACAAACGATAACAATTGGCAGTTTTTTAATGCTGGCGATACCAGTATGGATAGAGTAGGATTTATTACAAACATTAATTACAACTTTGGTAAAGGCGCATCGCCTAATAGTTAAATGATAAGACAAGCCACAAGACAAGATAAAAAACAAATAATAGAGTTAATGAAATTGTTTAGAGCCGAATCAGGAATTAAACAGTATCAAAATTTAGACAATGAGCAATATTGGAATAGGATGCTAGATACAATATTGGCTGGTGCTGGTGTTGTATTTATTGAAGATGGTGTTGGCTTAATAATGGCAATTATTACACCAACTATATGGTGCGATAACACTTTATATATGCAAGAATTGGCATGGTATGTAAAACCAGCACAGAGAAATACAAGTATTGGATATAGATTGTTAAAAAAATATATTGAATACGGCAAGCAATTAAAAGAGGAAGGCAGAATATCCATGTTTGCAATAGCAAAAATGGTTACAAGCCCAGATATAAAATACGGAAAATTTGGTTTTACAAAATTAGATGAGAATTGGATTCAATAATGTTTAAAAAAATACTGGTATTTTTGTCATTGCTTACATTAGCATCACCAGTATTTGCTATTGGAGCAACAATTGTTGTTGCATTAGGGTATTCAGTTGCGGCTGGTTCAATAGGATTTTTTGCGGCAATGGCAATCAATATGGTAGTTGCCATGATTGTTACTAAAGCATTTAGCAATCAACCATCTTTTGATAACGGAATTTCTGGTGGCACGGCAGAAAACCCCGGAAATCGTCAACAAATTTCTCCAGCAACAGACAACAAACTTCCTGTTTTGTATGGCTCTGCATATCTTGGTGGAACTGTAACTGATTTAACTATTAGCGAAGATAATCAACAAATATATTATGTTCTATCTATTGCAGAAGTAACAAATACAAATGATGGACAAACGCCTGATGAATATACATTTGGCGATATATATTTTGGTGGAAAATTGGTTACATTTCAAGGTAACGGATATACAGTTGCAAGTCTTACAGATGAATCAACTGGAATTGTTGATACAACGGTAAATGGAAGAATTGAATTTTATCTTTATAGTAATGGCTCAAACAGTCCTGTAAATTCACCCTACACCGCAATACAAGTATTGCAAGCGTCAGGACTTACATATACTTGGGATGATTCTAAGTTAATGAGTAATTGTGCTTTTGCAATTCTTCATCTTTCTTATAGCCAATCGGCAAATATTCGTGGTTTAGAAGCCACAAAATTCCAAATAACAAACCCATTAACCGCTACTGGTGATTGTTTTTATGATTATTTAATTAATACAAGATATGGTTGCGCAATACCAGCCAACCAAATTAATACGGATAGTCTTGATGCTTTAACTGTTTATTCAAATGGCTCTTTTGCTTACACGGATGCAAACGGAGATCCAGCAACTCAGGCTCGTTTTACATTTAATGGAACATTAGATACCAATAAAACAGTCATGCAAAATTTGCAAGACATGGCAACTTGTTGCGATTGTCTAATTAAATATAACGAAATAACCGCACAATGGGGTGTAATTGTGCAATCGCCTGATTATGAAACTGTTATGGATATAACAGATAGCAATATGATTTCTGCTATTAGTATTACCCCATTAGATATTGCCAATTCATATAATATTATTGAATGTAAATTTCCTGATGAATCAAATCAAGATGCTTTTAATTCATCAACATTTGATCTTGCTCAAATTGACCCATCACTTTTATACCCTAATGAACCAGTAAACAAAGTTTCATTAAGTTTACCTTTGACAAATAATAGTGTTACTGCGCAATATATTGCCAATAGATTATTAAAGGCTGGTCGTGAAGATTTGCAAATGCAAGTTACAGTTAATTTTGAAGGCATACAATTAGATGCTGGTGACATTGTATCGGTAACAAATAGTAATTATGGTTGGACAGACAAGCCATTTAGAATTAATAAAGTAGTTCAAGCATTTAATGATGATGGTTCAATTGGTGTTCAATTAAATATGTCTGAATACAATGCAACTGTTTATGATGATGTAAGCATTACGCAATTTCAGCCAGCACCTAATACTGGTATTGGCGACCCAACATTTTTTGGCATTCCTGATGCGCCTGATATTACTGCGCAATACCCAACCGCTACAAACCCATCTTTTATTGTTCAAGTAAGAACTGCTCCATCGGGTATTACACAATATGCGGAAGTATGGTATTCAGCATTTAGCAATCCATTGCAAGAGCAAATGTATTTTGCTGGAACAAGTGAAGTGCAGTCCAATGGAACTCCGTGGGGTGTTTATACAATATTGCCAAACATTACTCTTACCAATATTCCATCTGGCGATTGGTATTTTTTTAGCCGAATGGTTAATAGTTTGGCTTCATCAGCGTATAGTCCAGCAAGCGATTTATTAGAATGGCGACCAAGCACATATCAATATGCAGATAAATATTTAAATGTGGCTTATGCGGATGACATTAATGGCGGTGGGTTTGATTTAGACCCTAGAGGTCATACTTATTATGGCTTACATAATACTACTGGAACAGATGTAAGCACAAACCCATCAGACTACACATGGTATTTAGCACCATCAGCATTTAATTCTAGTGGTGCGTTAGTTTATCTTTTGTATTCAAACAGAACTGGTCGCAAATTTAGTTTTAGTTCAGGTTTTGCGGCTTATGCGGCAAATACAGGGTCATTTGTTCCAACATCAACTTTAGTTTATGACCCATCTATATGGGCTGGTTTGCCTGATGGAACAAATAATATTGATCTTGACCAACGCACAGGACAATTATTACGCACAGGAACAACATCTGTTGGAACTGGTGAAATTGCCGTAACTAATAACGATCAAGGAAACATTGTTGCATCACTTCAACAATATCTTGATTTTGGCGGTGCATATACACAAACATCATCTGTTGCTACATTAACTATTGATATTTATGGTCGAGTAGTAGGATTTGAAACTCCTGATGATTTTGACTATACGCAAGAAGTATTTACGGCTACAAGCGGTCAAACAGTATTTACAGTTACAAGAGCATCAGACTATATAAGCGGTCAATGTTGGGTAATGCAAAATGGTTGTTTGCTTGATGCTTCAGAATATACAGACACAGGCGGTTCTACTGGCACAGTTACTTTGACAGTAGGAGCAACAACTGGCGACATTATTACTATTACATCTTTTAAATCGGTAAATTCCACAAGTGGTGTTTACACATCATTTAGTCGCAATAGCGCAACTTTAACTAATCAAGCGACTTATACTGCATCAGGGTTTACCCTTAATACAGGATATGAATTATTGTTTTTAAATGGCACAATTGTTAATTCGCAAGACTATGATATTAGCGGTCAAGATATTACATTTATTGGAAACGCATCAGGAGATTTGCAAGTTATACAATGGTCAGCAAACAATCTTGGTGTAGCAAACGGAACTCCAGTTAATGTGGATGCTTTCACAGTAATTGGGCAAACTATTTACCCATTTAATTACAATGTAAATGCCTTTAATTTGTTTAGTAATGGAGTATTATTTAAACAAGGAACAGACTTCACAACTGGAACAAACACCTATACATTAACCAATTCACCTACTACAATTACCAACATTATGGTTCAACAAACCTTTGCAAGAACAGGAGCAGTCTAAATGACACAAGCCTTTAACCTATCGCAATTTGCGAATAAACTTAATACATCAGGTCAAACTGATAATACTGGGCTACAAAACTCAGCCGTAACTGTAACTGCTGGTACAGGAATGAGTGGTGGTGGCTCGGTTGCATTAGGCTCATCAGTAACCCTTACTAATGCTGGAGTAACATCTTTAAATTCACAAACTGGTTCGGTGTCAGTAGTTGCTGGTTCAGGAATATCAGTATCAGCATCAGGTGGAAATGTGACAGTATCTGCTAGTGGCGGTGCATCAGGCACAGTCACTTCAGTTGCTACTGGTAATGGATTACAAGGTGGAACAATTACTACTAGTGGAACTTTAAGTGTTGCTTGTCCTACATTTAATACTGTTGGTAGTTATGCTCATGTTGTTTGTTGGGCTAATGGAGACTATATATATGCTGGAAGCAACTATTCTGCTGGTAGTGGAACTTTTCAAATGCAAACAACTTCCATTAGGGCAAACAACCTGGGCGTATTAAATACAGACCCAGCAGCCGCTATTCCGACAGATTACTCAAATAATCTTTCAGGGACTTGGAAATGGATGGGGTCGCAAGCGTATCTTTATGCTTACAATATTGCCATTGCTTGCAGAGTATCTTAATTAAGGAAAAATAATGTTTACACTTCAATATGCTAAAAACCCAATTTGGAATGATTCCGAAGGAACTGCAATTTTATTAACAATAAAATGGGAAGAATTTAACGAAGAAATGCCGTTTGGTGCGACTTCTTATGACCCTGAACCTTGGGGAGTTGATTTATTTAATCGTGCCGTTGCTGGTGAATTTGGTGAAGTAGCGCCTTATGTTGCACCAATTTTACCAACGATTGATTTTGAGCCAACACCTACAAATCCATAATGACCACTTATTGTCAGGGCAGAATATATCCACAAAGCGTTCCTGAGTTTCGTCATTTACAAAAAGCGGATGGAACAATAGAAATGCAAGTGCGGTATATAAATGCAAATATGGGTTATACAGGCAAATGGATGTCATTGAATACTGTTCAAGAAGATACCAATAAGGTAAAATCTTAAAAAAGACAAGATATGATTCGTAGGTGAGTGGAGTGCCATTCCCTATTAACCGAGAATTGGAGAAATCATGGCAGTCTTTAATAAGAACACACTTACACAAGTAAGTGGTTTTGACAATCAAATTATTGCTGGCGAATTAGTCTGGCAACAAAAAACATTCTGGAATTTAGCGTTATTAGATAACGATGAAGTTCCATTAAATTTAGATGGCGCAACTATTGATGCCCAAATTATTCGCAGAACATTAACCAATGTTCGTGATAGTCGTTACGGATTGTCATTTGATATTGGTGATTACACACCAACACCTGAACCTATTGATTTAACTATTACAAATATTAGTGATGTAGATGGTTCATTTACACTTGTAATAGATGATGATGCTTGGGATTTAATTGCAAATCAACCTGAATTAGATATATCTAGCGTAAATGGTGCCGGCTTTTCGGGTCGCATCAAAATTTCATTTCCAGCATCAGGAGTAACACCAGCAAACGACTTGATTATTTTCTTGTTGTTCATTGTTCGTTCCGATGCAATTGTTAATAATTAAGGTCGAATCATGCCAACAATCAATTACGAAAACCCAAATCAAATTACTTTAGTTGTTGATAAAGGAACTGCTGGACCCACAGGCGCAACTGGAGCATCAGGATATTCTGGATATTCTGGTTTTAGCGGATATAGCGGATTAAACGGAAACGCACAAAGCGGTGTTTCTGGGTATAGCGGTTACTCTGGTTATAGTGGCGCACAAGGCGCAACTGGAGCATCAGGCTTATCTGGATATAGCGGATATTCAGGAAGCGGTGTAAGCGGTTTTAGTGGATATTCTGGCGCAACTGGAACAGGCACATCGGGTTATTCTGGATATAGCGGTGCAACTGGCGCAACTGGAGCATCAGGAACAAGCGGTTACTCAGGATATAGCGGTAGTGGAGTAAGTGGTTACTCAGGATTTTCAGGCGCACAAGGCACATCAGGATTTAGCGGTGCATCTGGCATTAGCGGATTTTCTGGTATTAGCGGAGCAACTGGACAATCTGGCATTAGTGGATATTCAGGTTTTTCAGGAATTGATGGCGCATCAGGAACATCAGGTTATTCAGGAGCATCTGGATTAAGCGGATTTAGTGGCATTAGCGGATTCTCAGGCGCAGTAGGTCAATCAGGAATTTCTGGCTACTCAGGATTTAGCGGTGAAACTGGAGCAACAGGCACATCTGGATTTTCAGGATTTTCAGGATTTAGCGGTCAGCAAGGAACTTCAATCAATGTAAAAGGTGAAGTTGCAACTGTTGGCGATTTGCCTGCAATTGGCAATCTTCCAAATGATGCTTACATTGTTACTGCTGATGGAGATTTATGGGTATGGAACGGAACTGCTTGGTATGATGCTGGGCAGATCGTGGGACCCTCAGGTGCATCAGGCATTTCAGGGTATAGCGGTTATAGCGGAAGCGGAACTTCTGGTTACTCTGGCTTTAGTGGCATAAGCGGATTTAGCGGTGAAATTGGTCAGTCTGGATTGTCAGGCTATTCAGGCTTTTCAGGACAGGATGGACAAAGTGGTTATTCAGGCATTTCTGGGTTTTCAGGCATTAGTGGCTTTAGTGGCATTTCTGGTTACTCTGGTTCTGGCATTTCTGGTTATTCAGGATTTAGCGGAGAACAAGGATTTTCTGGTATTAGTGGGTATTCTGGCATTAGCGGTTTTAGTGGAATTGATGGTCAAAGCGGATATTCAGGATATAGCGGACAAGATGGCGCAAGCGGATATTCTGGTATTAGTGGATTCTCTGGCTATTCGGGTTCAGGAATAAGCGGTTATTCTGGCTACTCAGGAAGCGGAACATCGGGTTATTCAGGTTATTCAGGCATTAGCGGATTCTCTGGTATTTCTGGTTTTAGCGGATATTCTGGAGTTGCTGGTCTAGGTGGAACTGTTGGTGCGTATGGCTCGTTTTATGACACAACAACACAAACTGCATCTATTAATACTCCAACTGCCATTACATTAAACACAACTGATGGCACTAATAATGTTGAATTAATTTCCGCAAGCCAATGGCGATTTAATGTTGCTGGCACATTTAGCATTACATATTCTTTACAATTTACCAATACTTCAACTGCCAATGGAAGCACACAAGTTTGGTTGCGTAAAAATGGTACAAACTTAACAGATAGTAATAGTCATTTTGATGTTCCTGATAAACAAGGATCCTCATTTTCTTCTGAAATCTTGACTGTTAATTATGTTTTAAATGTAGATGCTAATGATGTATTCCAACTTTATTGGCAAACTGCAAGTGCCAGCGTAAGCATTGAAACATTGGCGGCTACTGGATCATATCCAAGAACTCCATCTGTTATTCTTACCGCCACTCAGGTTATGTATACCCAATCAGGATATAGCGGAACAAGCGGTTATTCTGGATTTAGTGGTATATCAGGTTATAGCGGAACAGTAGGTGCAAGCGGATTGTCAGGATATTCTGGATACTCAGGAATTGATGGCGCAACTGGCGCATCTGGATTTAGCGGTTATTCTGGAGCAGTAGGTGCAAGCGGAATATCTGGTTATAGCGGATTTTCTGGTGGCACAGGTTCAAATGGCGCATCAGGTTTTTCAGGGTATTCAGGTTATAGCGGAAACGCAACTGGACTTACTTATGATCAATTTACTGCAACTGCATCACAAACAACATTTACAACAAGTCAAACTTATGTTTCTGGCAAAATAGATGTGTTTGCTAATGGATTGCGTATGCAAAATGGTAGCGATGTAACAGTAACAAGCGGAACAAGTATTGTGTTTGCAACTGGTTTAACATCGGGAACAGTTGTTGCGGCAAGTTACCCAAAGGCTTAGTATGATAGGACAAGATGAAAACACTATACGGATTAGACATTGCAACACAATGGGAACAAATACTTGAACTTCATGTTCTAGCCTTAGCAAAGGAACATCACCCTGAATGGTATCGTTGGAGATTAACCAACAACTATGAAAGGGCGGTGTTTCTTAAAGGCGATCCTGTTTACCCTAGAGAAGCCACAAGATATTTATGGGCAAATCAAAATTTGCATGGCAAAAATATTTTAGAAATTGGTTGTTCTACTGGTTACGGCTCACAATTTTTTCCAAAAGATATTAATTATCTAGGTTTAGATTACGACCCAATTATTGTTTCTGTTGCCAATGAACAAGAATGGGGTTACAAACGCAATTTTGAACAAGCAAATGTAAATACATATTGTCTTGGCGACTATGACACCATAGTTGCTTTTGAAATAATTGAGCATATTGATAATGGATTAGAAGTTGTTAGTAAGTTAAAAAAACATTGCACACGCTTACTTATTACTGTTCCTCACAATGAGCCTAAAGGTTTTTGGGGTGAGCATCATAAATTGCATGGTCTTACGGAAAAAGACTTTCCAGAATTTACATTTAATTACATAAATGAACATGGAAAAGTTTCAGAAACTTTAGAACCAATATCGGAAACCAATCGTTGTAATCTTATGTTGTGTAGGTGGGATAATGCCTAGCGTTCTTTGCTCGGTTGCTACCAGAGGTAGATACCATACGACTTTGCCGTTAGTATTACAAGCCATATTAAATCAATCAACATTGCCAGATAAATTAGTAATATTTGATGACAATGATGAACCGCAAGATATGCGGAATGAAATGATTTATCAGTATTTTTTTCAAATGCTGGACATTAAAAAAGTTAAATGGGAATGGTTGTTTGCTGGCAAAAAGGGGCAACATCATATACATCAACAAGCAAACACAATGGGCTTTGATTGGGTATGGAGAGTTGATGACGATGCCATTCCTGAATCACAAGTATTAGGAAATTTATTGGGTTATGCAACTGCTATTGATAAAGTTGGCGCAGTTGGTGGCTCAATACTTACACCTCCCAATTTATTTGATACCAATAAATCTACTGGCAAAATTGAAGATATTGATTCAGAACCGAATATTCAATGGAATTATATAAAGAAAATAAAAGAAATAGAGCATCTTCATTGTTCATTTCTGTATAGGGCTGGTATACAAGACTACAATCTTGGGCTTTCAAGAGTGGCGCATAGGGAAGAAACATTATTTACTTATGGCTTGCATCAAAAAGGATATAAGATTTTAGTTGCTCCTCATGCTAATACATGGCACATGAAAAACCCACAAGGCGGTATTCGTTCTGAAACCCAAAAAGAATTGTATTACAAAGATGAACAGATATTTAGAAACATCGTTGGTTATAAAGATAAAACTATTGTTGTTCTTAATTCTGGGCTTGGTGATCATATTGTTTTTAGCAAGTTGCTGGATAATATACAAAACCCTGTTGTGTTTGGTTGTTATCCTGAAATAATACCTTGCCGACCTATTGCAGAGGCGCAGGCATTGTTTGGTAACTTAGATCAATGGAATATTTATAAAAAAATGTGCGATTGGAATTGGAAAGATTCTCTTGAAAACGCATACAGGAAAATGTATTTATGATTATTATTCATCCTTTTGCCAAGCCTTTAGTAAATGGCAAGCGTAACCCTAAAAACTATCCGTATTGGAAAGAACTAATTGCGCTTATAGATCAGCCAATTGTCCAAATAGGGGTAGATGGAGAAGAACAACTTGTAGATGACTTCCGTAAAAATCTATCCATTATTGAATTGCGCCAATTAATTAAAGAGTGCAAAACTTGGATTGCAGTAGATAGTTTTTTTCAGCATTTGGCTTGGTCTGAAAGTAAACAAGGAATAGTATTATGGTCAGTATCAGACCCCGATATATTTGGACATGGGGCTAATATAAATTTACTTAAAGATCGTGTATATTTGGCGCAGAATCAATTTTTGTGGTGGGATTTTACAGAACATAATAATGATGCTTTTGTATTGCCATCAGAAGTGGTAAAATTTTTGTAGTTTTAAAACCAGATAAGACAATATAAATAATTAAAACCTCTTATCTGGAGTCCTTATGGCATCAATATCTGAAACAGATGCACGATTAAATTCACATGAAGCCGTTTGCGCTTTACGCTATGAAGCCATTAATGCTCGATTAAAACGATTAGAGCAAATAATGATCGGAACGGCTGGATTTGTAATACTTACTCTTGTAACTCTTAAATTTCATTAAGCACATGAAATGCCCGACACATTTGGATTTTCAGAAGGTGCTAAAGCACTTTCTTCCAGTTTGGATTCAAGTCGTGAAAGCGCAAAACAACTTACTAAAAGCATTGAAGGTGTTCAGCAAGATGCCGTTGATGTTGCTCAAAAAAGGGCTCAAGACCGTATTAGGGCAAAAAGAGAAGCAGAATTAAAAAAAGAAAGAGCATTAATAAAGGCTCTTGAATCATGGAAACATAAAAAACAAATAAGCGATGAAGAAGCAAAACTTAAAATAGATTTTGTAAAAAAGTATGGCGCAAAAGAATGGGATGCGGTATTAAAAATAAAAATTGATATAGAAAATATGGAACGCAAAAATAATGATGAGTTCCAACATGATCTAAAAGCGGTTAGGAGAGTTCAATTTTATTGTTTTGCAGTTGCGGCAATCATCGCATGGTATTTAACTTGGGGTATTAAGGAGTAATTATGTTTGGTATAGATGACATTGTTGGAGTTGGAATGAAATTGGTGGATAAACTTATCCCCGACCCACAAGCAAAAGCACAAGCGCAAATTGAGTTGCAGAAATTAGCCAATGAAGGTAAGTTGGCTGATATACAAGCAGATGTAAAGGAAGCGGAAGAACTTACAAAGCGTTTGCAAGCAGACATGGCAAGCGATTCATGGTTATCAAAAAACATTAGACCCATGACTTTGATTGCAATACTTGCTGGCTATTTTATATTTGCAATGATGTCTGCATTTAACATGGAAACAAATAGCAAATATGTAGAGTTGCTTGGTCAATGGGGTATGTTAATTATGTCATTTTATTTTGGCGGTAGAACGCTGGAAAAAATTATTGATATGAGGAGTAAAGATGGAAAATAAACTAAGCGGTTATGTAACTATGGCGGTAACTATTACATTGTGCGTTGTAGTTGTTGGAATGGTTAGCACTTTATTGGCGGCTATTCTTGACCCATCAATTCCTAATGACCCAATACTGGCAATTATTGCTCCAGCATTTAATATGATTATTGGAGGTTTTATTGGATTAATCACAGGCATACATATAGCGCAAGGCGAAGAAAATGACAAATGAGCAATTAGCAAAACTTGGTATTGATAGCAAATGGTTGCAACCATTACTCGATACTTTTAATAAATACGAAATCAATACTCCACAAAGACAGTCCGCATTTATAGGTCAATGCGCACATGAATCTGCAAACTTTAAAGTCTTACAGGAAAATTTAAATTATTCCGCAAAAGGCTTAATGGCAACTTGGAGTTCAAGATTTCCAGATATGGATATTGCAGAACGCTATGAAAGACAACCAGAAAAAATTGCAAACAAAGTCTATGCTCGTGCAGATATGGGTAATACTGATGATGGCGATGGCTGGAAGTATCGTGGTCGGGGTGTTGTTCAACTTACTGGTAAAAACAATTACAAGGCTTGTGGCGATGCGCTAGGCATTGACTTAGTATCAAACCCTGATCTTGTGCTAGAACCTGAATACGCTTGTTTAACGGCTGGTTGGTTTTGGAATAAGCGTGGCTTAAATGTGCTTGCTGATGCAAACGACATTGAAACTATTACAAAGCGAATCAATGGTGGGCTTAACGGCTTATTAGATCGTCAAGCAAAAACACAACTCGCTTTGGAAGTTTTAACTGGTTAATGTTTTTTTAGCCATTCATTAATTGCTTGATAGGCATATTTAAGTATTTCATTTTGGGTTTTGACTGCTTCCAAATCAATGTTTCCAGCATTGGCAGTCAAATTCCTAATTTGCTTGCAAGCATTATTGGCAACTAATACTAATTCAGATATATCAAGTTTCATCATTTATTCCTAATAGTTTCTTGGTCTGTACCAATAGTTCTTCTTCCGTGACAGAATACTCCCGTTCAAAGCGTTTTCGACCCATTCCGTGAATACTGGTATTTGCATTTCGATGGTGATAGGTGCATAAGGGGATAACAGGGGCAATACTTCTCGGCATAGTTCGTCTAATGTGATGGAGTTCGGCTGGTGTTCCCTCATTGCCTTGATGCCTACATAGTGAGCATCCCAATCCAGCAATCTTGCCATATAGTTCCTTTTGTTGTTTTGTCATTGCCATGCTTTCAGTTTATTGCGTGGCACTTTATAAAATGGTTCGCCAGTATATTGACTTTTTTCAATGTGCGCATCATTGATTGCAATTGCTCTTGAAACAATTCCAACTATTGTGCCGTTGTGCATATCATCAAGTTCGACAAGCACATAATAGTCATAGTTTTTATCCTTGTGCGTGTAACGAATATTCATATCGCCACCAACTTTACGAGTTGATTTCACATCAATTAAATGACCAGTAGAACTAACAACTAAATCTGCGCCAAATTTTCTTACATCGCAATTTAGATCAAAAAACCAGCCTTTATGTTTAGCAACAATATATTCTGATAAAACCCCATCTATTGATATTTGAATAGGGTTACGATTTGATTGAATTTGCTCTGCACATTTCTTTGAAGTTTTAAGATTGCGCAATTGCCCTATTAATTCGCACAACTCAACTTCAGTATCGGTAAGCAATATTTTTATCATAAATCTAACAAATCTTCTAACTTGTAACCTTTTTCAATCATTTTTTGCTTGAATTTTTCCATAGCCCTTTTTTCTACAATTGGTATTGTATTTTTGTGCAGAAACATTTTTTCTGCTATTTCAATATGGCTCATAGCATGATCTTCACTTAAATTGGTTACTAATGGATTCATTGCGTGGCTTTCCCTTCTGCTCTTGCAGACGATTCAAGACTGCGCCAGACTTCAATCTTTGCTTGTGCGCCTATCATCAGCCATCTTAGATGCTCTGCTTTTTCTACTGCTTGTGCTAATGCTTTTAAATGCTGATCATAATTTTGATGAGCATACGCATAGGATTCTTTTGCTGATTCCGTTTTGGCAGTTGATTCATTCATAAGCAATGCCTTAATGGTTTTTCTATATTCAGTCATGTAAACTACATTGGCTTTAGCAGATGCGTAGGCTTCTGCGTTGTCCCTTATAAAGTCGAGTGCTTTAAAAGGGCTAATTTCGCCCATTTTTTCTTGTTCTGTCATTTCTTAGCCTTTTTTCTTTCTGCAATTTCTTTTTGTAATATATGCCAAAACATGGATTTAATTATCATATCAACGCATCCTCAAATTTAGTAAAGTCAATTCGTTTACTGCGAACACCTTTAAAACTCCAGCCATTACGAATATTGACAATGTATTTGGCTTCTTCTCGTCTACCAACAATTCGCATTGTTTCTCCGTTTTCGTCTTTTATGATGTATTTCATAATCCACGACTCCGTAAAGTTGCATCAATCTTATTTATGATCTCAAAGCGTTGTAAACCAATCGTATGCAGTCCCAATTCATTTGCTTTAGCCATCATCAAACTATCATTGGTTCGCCATTCCTGAGTTGATTTGGTCGTTTTCTGCTCTATTTCCCATGATGCTTTAAAGCCACCCCAACCTCTTTCACAACATATTTGTAATACTTCTGCTAATGATTTATTTGCTTTGATGGCTTCATTTGCAATGCCTTTAAGAGCAGTAGCAGTTACAGGCAATTTTTTTGCTCGTCTTAGTGTTAAGAAGTCATGCCATAAAGATTCATCAACACCAATAGGAATAGCGACTTTAGGAGCAATAGGCGAAGCCTTTATATTTAATTCTTTATTGTTAATTGTTAATTCTTTATTCTTAATTGGTTGAACATCTGTTGAACTCTTGTTCAACCTTGCTTGCGCAGATGCTTTGCCAGCCCTTGATGCCTTGTCTTGCTTATCGTGATACCAATTTATTTCTGTATTGCATCGGTCATGTTGCCATCCGTGATCTGTTGCAGTAAAAAATTCATCCAGTAATGACATTCCCAATTCTTTATTTGCAATACGCAATTTGCGAAAAATAAGATCAGGTTGCGTAGGAATAACTTGTTCGGAATCGTAGTAATACAGAATCAAACGCAAATATATGGCTTCTTCTTCAAGTGTTAGATGAGCAGTATTACTCATCCATTCTTTTATTTGAAAGTTAAAGTAGTGCATAAGTTCCTTAGTCAAGGCAGTCATTAGAAGATGTTGGGCAATCATTGACTAGATGACTTTCGGGGATGACCCTAGCCCAACAATCAAAATTGTAGAGCAGTATTACAGAAAAGAAAATACTTTATTGAGAAATATTATTAATGGTCACCAATGCTTTACCGCCCTTGCAGACATCGCCAAACTGCAATGTGAGTTGTCTAATTTGGGAATCGTCAAACATAACTTTTGCTTGAACGAGTGCATCAAGCAACGGCTTAATAGGGTTATCAATATCCCTGATGCGTCTGTCTGGTGGAAACCACACTATATTCATTGCCAATAGATCAGCACCATAAGATTTGGTATTGGTAGCCAATATAACGGCAGACACCTCAGCCTTGAACTGTAAGGCTTTCTTAGTCAAAAAGCGTCTATGACCATGAAAACCCCAATAAGTATTTACGCTTGGAGGGAATGGCAAGGTTAATATTGTTGTTGTCATACTTGTTTTATGTTTATAATACTTCTAGCAGTAAAACCTCTTACACGAAAAAAGGAGAATTTAATGATGTCAATGCACGATAGATATTATGAGCCAGAAGATGATGATTCTGGTGAGTTTATTGATGAACGAGTTGTTGAGTTGATGAACACAGACGATTACGACCCAACCGATGTTGGACACATGGCAGAGGCAATCGCCCAAGCATCAACAGAAGATCAGGAAAGCATTAAAGACTTTATTGCAAATGCTGAATGGGAAAAACTAGGCATGAAACTGTATTACATGAGCCATGAATACATGGAGAAGTTTGCAGAAGATCATGCAACTGATGAATACAACCAAGGTTTACTACACGACTAAAAAGGAAAAGACATGAAAACATTTAACGACTTGCGCAAACTTGATGTAGGCGAACACATAGAAAAGAAAAACGGACTGTCATACTTGTCATGGTCTTGGTGCGTGGATGTGTTGTTACAAAATGACCCATCAGCAACTTGGGAATTTCCAGACCCTAAATATTTTGGCGATACAGTTATGGTTTATTGCGATGTAACTGCATTTGGCAAAACAATGAAGATGCACTTGCCTGTAATGGATTTGCGCAACAAAGCAATTCCTAATCCTAATACTACCGACATTAATAAAGCAATGATGCGTTGTCTTGCAAAATGTATTGCTTGCTTTGGTATCGGGCTATATGTGTTTAGTGGGGAAGATTTACCAACTGAAAGCATTGAAGATCAAGAAGTAAAAATTGAATCATTGCACCCTTACTTTGAACACATCAAAGCATCGCAAAACTTGAACGAGTTAAAAGTATTATGGCAAGATGCAATTACTGCTTGCGGAAATAGTCTTGAACTTAAAAAAATGATTAATGAAGAAGTAAAACTCCGTAAAGCAGAACTGGAGAAACAAGCATGAAATCATCACCTTTATTAAATATTGATTACAAATACATTCCATCTGCAAAAACTGATGTTCTTGCAACGCTAAGACGATATGGATTTGAACCGCCATCAGAAGATAAGCGTTATCAAGAAAAATGGATGCGCTTTAGAAATTCCAGCGCAATCAATGAAAGGAAAAAACTTAAATGAATTCCTACAAAACACAACAATATATGACAGAACAAGATTTTGATGCGTGTTTTGCCATTGAGCAAGCAGAGTTGCAACACAAATGCGAATCTTATGCACAATCGTTTTTCTTTTCATTTACTCCTGATGATTGGTCTTATGAAGATTTAACTTTCCATTTGCGATCATCACAAGAGGATTCAATTGAAGATATGGCTTGTTTATTGAATCGTGATCAAGATGATTTGGCAATATGGGAGCCGTTTGAAGATTTCAGCCCTAGTTGGGTAGCAGATCAAATGGATATGATGGTTGCGCAATTAAAGGACACATTTAAATGACTACATTTACTACTGAAGATCGTGAATCTATTGTTAAGGCAATGTATCGAGCAGTTGAGCCAATTCCGTTTGCTGGCATGGTTAATCTTGATGTAGAGCAAGGCACTAAAGAATGGTTACAAGATAGATTGGGTTTTGTAACCGCAAGTCGTGTCAAAGATGTATTGGCTAAAATTAAAACAGGCGAGGCAAAAACAAGGGAAGATTATCGCTGGGAACTTGTTACGCAACGCATGACAGGAATAGTTCAAGAAAGTTTTAAGAACACGGCAATGGAGTGGGGAACTCAAACAGAACCAGAGGCTAGAATTGAATATGAAGTGCGCCATGGCAATTTTGTAACGCAAACAGGGTTTATTAAGCACCCAACTATTGCGTGGGTGGGAGCAAGTCCTGATGGGTTATTGGATGATCAAGGATTAATTGAGATCAAATGCCCCAATACAAAGACACATCTACAAACGCTACAAAGTGGAACTGCGCCATCACAGTATTATGGGCAAATGCAAATGCAGATGTGGGTAACAAACAGACAATGGTGCGATTTTGTTAGTTACGACCCAAGAGTTACAAAACGGAATTTGCGGTTTTTTTGTGTTCGAGTTGATAGAGATGATGAATACATAGCAAATATGGAACAGGAGGTATTACTGTTCTTAGAAGAAGTAAAGGCAGTTATTTTTAATCTAAGCGGAGAAAGTGAAAAATGAGTAATGACTTAAATCAATGGCAAGGCATTGGCAGATTAGGCAAAGAAGTTGAGTTGCGTTTTACTGCTAGTGGCGATGCAGTAGCAAACTTTAGTATTGCTTGCGGATGGAAAACAAAAGAAAAAGAGGGCGCAGAATGGGTAAACATTACCGCCTTTGGAAAACTTGCAGAAATCTGCGGTAAGTATTTGCATAAAGGCAGTCAAGTTTATGTGTCAGGAAGTCTAAGAACTGAAAAGTATCAAGACAAGACAACTGGGCAAGACCGCTACTCGACAAAAATTATTGCCGATAAAATGCAAATGTTGGGCGGTAAAACGGAAGCAAATGAAAACCCACCGCATAGTGCTAAGTTATTGCCAGCATCAAGCGTTGAAAATATTGATGAAGATATTCCCTTCTAGGAGAAGAACATGAAAAAAGCATTAGCAACATTTGTATTATTATTTGCAGTCGGTCAAGCAATTGCGTCATGCCCACCATACGCACCATATCGTTGCGTTCAAGGAATGAATGGTAAGATGATCTGCGGTTGCGGAGTTTGATTTAAGGGTGAAAGTGCATTTTGTTTTGATGTAATAACTATTACATCTGCCAGCAATGGCAACCAGATTACAAAAGTAAAGGCATGAGTAACCCAACTTTCTATGGGGTGGTGCAGTCCTAAGCATGACTAAAAACTGTTTCTGCATAAAAAAGCAGACCTTTTCGTGGCATCACCCCACCCATTTGCTTAAAAATTAAGCAGATTTCTATATAAAAACCCCTTATAAATCAATAAGATAGGTTATTTCCTAATATTTCCAACAAAAGTATTGATTACCAATATTAAGTAGTATTACAATTGCTATATGCAGTACCGATTAATTACGAAAAGGAGTTACACATGAAAGTTGTTATGAGAGAAAAAATCCAGAGTTCAAAAGGCACAACTGCTGGAGTTCGTTATGTTTTAGATAGCGGACACATTGCACATATTTACAACTACGGACAATCATTTGTTTACACACCAAAGGGCAATTACGCATCACAAGTAACAATGCACAAAATTTTTGCAATATTGGGCGATTACGAAGCCAACAGAATTCAAATTGCAGACTAACTGATGATGGGTTTAATACCCGAAACAGTCGCAAGACTGTCTTAGTCAAACCAACGAAAAGGAACTAAATATGTATAACAAAGCAAAAGCCGAATTTGACAAATTGCCCCATGTAAATTCCGATGATCTTGATGGAACAATTAATCATCTTGTATTTCGTGCCCAACATGAATTGGATTTGGAAGATGAAGGCGAAAACGAATACATTGAATATGTTTTGCCAAGAAGTGATTACATTAAATTGCAAAAATTCGTAAAAAAATGGGAGGGCAAATAATGAAATTCCCATTTGACGATAAAGACATTCCTACATGGGTAGAGTGGGTAGCAGTAATAGTTTTTGCAGTTGCTTTGGCATTATTGGTTATTTTTAATATTTAAACGAAAAGGAAATAAAAATCATGGCACACGAAATTACACAAAGAGCAGACGGCTTTCACGAAATGGCATTTGTGGGGGAAACCCCATGGCATGGGCTTGGTCAGCAATTGCAAGAGGGCGCAAGCATTGAGCAATGGCAAAAGTCTGCGGGTTTGGATTGGACAATTGAATCAAGCCCTGTCAAATTTGAAGTTAATGATTTAACTGGTAGCGATTGCGTTTATACAGGGCAAAATGTGCTTTATCGTTCTGATACATATATGCCAATGTCAGTTGTTTCAGATCGTTACAAGCCAGTTCAACCAGCAGAAGTATTAGAATTTTTCCGTGATTTAGTTGAAGAATCGGGATTTAAAATACACACGGCTGGAACATTGCGTGGGGGCAAAAGAATGTGGGCATTAGCAGAAACAGGCAAGTTTGCTGAAGTCTGCCCAAATGACGGCATAGGCGGTTTCTTATTGCTTTCCACAAGCGCAGACAGAACGCTTGCAACAACTGCACGATTTACGACTATTAGAGTTGTTTGCAATAACACTTTGACTGCCGCAATGCAAAATGGCGCACATTGCGTTTCATTGCCACATTCAACTAAGTTTGATCACGAAAAGATGAAAATGAAGTTGGGAACGGCAGTTGAAAGTTTTGGCTCATTTATGGAAATGGCTAAATTCTTGCAAAAGCAAAAAATGTCCATTCCAAAGGCTAAAGAGTTTTTAAATGCTTTAATTGCGCCAATGTCCCAAATTAAAGATGATGAATATAATCTTTCCGACAATCGTGCATACAAGAAAATTATTGCTTTATTTGATGAAGATGCAAAAGGAATTGAATTGGTAGGCAATACAAAATGGGGTATGCTCAATGCCGTTACTGAGTATTTTGATCATCATGCGCCTAGCAGAACTAGCGATTCTCGTCTTGATAGCACATGGTTTGGTAATGGGGAAAGAATTAAAAACCAAGCGGTTGAATTGTTATTAACCATTTGACTATTACAAAGTAATACTCCATACTACCCCCATCTAATACATGGGGGTTTTTATGGAACAAAAGGTCAGTCGTAATGTAAACGCAGTTGCTAAAGTTAAAGCAGTATTTAAAGCGCACCAGACACCGCTTACGCTTGCTCAAATCAAAGAACAAGCAAATGATCTAAAGAGCAACGAAATCAGCATGGCACTATGCTATTTAATGCGCCAGCGATATGCTTCCAGAACTGCAATTGAAAACTCAGTAAAAAAGATGCGCAAAAGCGTATGGCTTTATACATTCCACGAAACAAAATTGCCAAAGGTTGAAAATGTCTGAAATTGCCATTGAAAAACTAATTCCGTATGTAAACAATGCTCGAACACATTCAGACGCACAAGTAGATCAAATTGCATCAAGTATTAGAGAATTTGGGTTTCGTTCACCAGTATTGGTTGGCAAAGACAACATGATTATTGCGGGACATGGGAGAGTATTAGCCGCCAAGAAATTGGGATTAAAAAAAGTTCCATATATTGATTGCTCAGATATGAGTGAAGTAAAAACAAAGGCATACATACTGGCAGACAATCGCATTGCGCTAAATGCTGGCTGGGATGAACAAATGCTTGCATTAGAAGTTCAAGGATTAGCGGTTAGTGATATAGATTTAGAGTTAATGGGATTTACAGACAAAGAACTTGAACGATTTTTGCAAAATGCAGAAGATGAAGTAGGCGCACACGATGATGTAGATATGGGCGAATCATACGAAATCATTGTTGAATGTATTAGTGAATATGAACAACGCACATTGTTAGAACGCTTAACCTCTGAAGGATTAAAATGCAAATCGCTGATGCGCTAAAAGCACATATTGAACGATCAAGTAATGTAATCAGATCGGGCAGAGTATTGCAACTAGAAGGAATGTTTGATGTTCCTCCAAGTGAAAATAGTAAATTGGAATGGAATGTAACTTTGCCGTTGCATGAAAAAGAATGGAATGTAGGGCTTATTGTGGGTCCCTCTGGATGTGGTAAATCAACTATTGCAAAAGAAATGTTTGGAGATGCTTACATACAAGGCTACCATTGGGACAAACAAAAAGCATTGATTGATTGTTTTCCGCTTGAAATGAGTGTTAAAGATATTACATTGCTTTTATCTTCAGTAGGATTTAGTTCACCTCCATCATGGTTGCGACCTTTTGAAGTTTTAAGCAATGGAGAGCAGTTTAGAGCCAATATTGCTAGAACACTTGCAGAAAATCCCGACATGGCAGTTATTGATGAATTTACATCGGTCATTGATAGAACAGTTGCCAAAATAGGATCAACTGCAATACAAAAAACAGTCAGAAAACGCAATGGAAAATTTATTGCAGTAAGTTGTCATTACGATATTGAGGAATGGTTAGACCCTGATTGGGTATATGAGCCAGCAACCAATAAGTTTTCGTGGAGGTCACTTCGGCATCGACCACCAATCCAACTTCAAATCTGCCGTGTCCCATCTAGTGCCTGGAAAATCTTCTCCAAGCATCACTATTTGACGGCTAGTCTTAATCCTACTGCGGTTTGTTTTGGCGCATTTGTAGAGGGACAATTAGTAGCCTTTGATGCTTGGCTACCATTTTTTGGAAAACTTGCATACGGAAAAGCAAGGCGAGGGCATCGAACTGTATGTTTGCCAGACTTTCAAGGAGTGGGTATTGGCAACGCATTATTTGAACAATGCTCATCAATGTGGAGAGGCTTAGGCTATCGAGTATTTAGCGGAACAGGGCATCCAGCAGAAATTGCCAAGCGTGTTAAAAGCCCTAATTGGAAAATGACCAGAGCACCAGCAAGAACTGCTAAAGGCAAACATACAATTGATAAAACAAGATCAAGCAACAGATATATGGCTTCTTTTGAGCATATAGGCAAACACATGACAAAACAGGAAGCGGAGCATCAACTCAACTCATGGGCGAAATAGCAATAGCAAAATATTTTGGTTTTGAATTAATAGACTATGACAGGCAAGGCGATTCTGTATTGGTTGCGAGTGGGGCTGGAGTGATGATGGCAATTATGGATGCAGTCCCTCGTTTTCGTTATTGCATAGATATTGACAGTTACAGACACATTACAAATAGAGTGCCACAACTTATCAGCGCATTAGATTTGAATTGCAATCTAGGTATCATAGGCATTGCTGGTTGGTTTTCTATTGACGAGCCAAAAGCATTGCAAAATGGCATTAGCAAAATTAAAAGAACTCGGTGCGTGTCATACTCTGGCAATTACGCAGTATTCCCAAACGAATCATCGACATTGGAATTATTTATAACAAATGCAAACAGAATGTAAAGATTGCGAATTAGCAGAGATACACGGCATTAGAGGCATTTATTCTTTAAAGTGTAAGGGTTGCAAACTGCGCTTATTGCTTGATGAGCCATGCAAAATCATTCGAGAAGTATTAGCGCAAGGCATGACTAAATGGGGTGAATTGCCCGATTACAAAATAGAGCCAAATTGCGGTTGCAAATTCGCTTGTCAAAGGCGACAATCTGTAAGGATGCTTAACTCGGATGACAGATATGCCAATTAGACACACAGACAAAGGCTGGTATTGGGGAACAAAGGGTCCCTTTTCAACAAGAGTTCAAGCGCAAAAGGTGGCAACTGCCGCTTACGCATCAGGATATAAAGAGGAACAAACAATGGCTAATATTACAGGCGATTTTATTGGTAATCTATTACATTCAGCAACGATTACGCACTTCATGCACCTATCAGCGCAAGGTGAAGGCTCTTATGCTCGTCATGTAGCATTAGGCGATTACTATGATGAGATCGTTGAATTGACTGATGGTCTAGCAGAGGCAATACAAGGCAAGACAGGTGAGATTATTAGTGGTTACCCTAGTATGTTTGCTAATGTATCAGGCGAACCCTTAGATTATCTAAAGGCATTGCGTGAGTATGTGCAAGAGAATCGCACACAACTACCAGAAGGCACGAACATACAGAATGAAGTAGATACTATTACATCATTACTTGATAGCACCATTTATAAATTAACCTTCTTGCGTTAATGCCTACTGTTCCAAGTAATACTAAATGCAGTCATCTTAACTGCAAGGAACAACGCACTAAATATAATAGTTATTGCGCAGAGCATGGAGGAGCAAGGGTAGATACTGAAGATCGTAAACGCTTTAACAGTATGTATCAGACACCTCAATGGAGAGCCAAGCGCAAGATAGAACTAAGCCGTAACAGTCTATGCGCATCATGCCTACATAAAGGCAAGGTAACACAAGCAGTTCATGTTGATCATGTGTTTGCTTGGAATCAATTAGGCAAGGATGCCTTCTATAACAACCTATTTCAATCGTTATGCCCAGAATGTCATAGTTACAAGACAGGACAAGAGCAAAAGGGCATATATATGTGGTGGCATGACGGCAAGGAGGAGTCCCTTCGTAAGACTGATTTCATGCGTTTAATGGCGCACCAGCAAGGTGAAACTTAAATACCTCTAGCCCTACTATAAAG
>JAUKPS010088193.1:0-34382 GCA_032273165.1 Chlorellidium tetrabotrys | reverse complement strand
GGTATTCGCAGGAGGAGTTTGCGGAGTTACTTCAGATTTACTTAGCTGACCCGGGTGGTTGGGAGGCGCATGGATACCGTTTTGAACTGGTGAAGAACAAGCCCGATGTGACGATTCGGTTGTCGTCGCCCGCAACAATCGTGAAGACGTGTGGGTTACCAGAGAATCTGTCCTGTGCAGAAGTGGGAGGTCGTAACATGTATCTGAATGCGATGAGATGGTTACATGGGTCATCGAAGAGTGGCCAGACGCTCGATGGGTATCGTCAATACGTTGTTTCGCATGAAATGGGTCACATCCTAGGTCACGAACATGCGAACTGTCCTGGAACAGATAACCCAGCGCCAATTATGATGCAACAGACGAAGGGCATTGGTTCCTGCACACCCAATACCGATATCACAAAAACTGACCTGAAAGTATAAATGGGCGGTGGACTCTTCGGCACCCCTCTCTATCTGAATGAAAAATGCATCGTCTTTGCATTGTTCATTCTGTTCGTATTCTGGATGCCGCACCCGAAGGCGTGGGAACATGAAGCAGTCCTTGCGTTTGTTCTCGCAATGACTGCATATGTGTTGATGGCGTGGTATGACTACATTTATGACTGTAACGACAAGCTCGGACCTACGCTGTTAGGCGGATTAATCGGATGGGCCAAGCCATATGGCGGTGTGCCTCCCGGAACCCATGAGCTCCCAGTCAAGTACAAGAAGATTGTCGGTGTATTCGACACTGTAGTTCTGGTTGTGCTTCTGGGTTTATTGGTGGTTCCTTATACGAGGCGTAGTTAAGCGAGTTCCTTTTCCCATACGATGGATTGTAAAAACTTGTAACCGATTCTCGAAAGAATATCTTGAAGAACATCATCTGTGAAATACTCACATGGTTGTTTTGCAAGGAACTCCGTGTCCAATTCCAATCTTCTACGCTTAAGTTCAGCATAATCATCTGCGTGATCTCTGGGATGAAATCCAAAATACTTCTCGTACCATGTGTGTCCGTATTTTAGAAAATACATCAGTTGAACACTGATGCCAGTAATTTGTTGCTCCTCCACTAGCTGAAGAAAAAATACCAGATCCTGGACCAATACCACCAGCAGACACAAAAAATACAAATGTTCCTGTAGAATCACAGCAAATTGATGTTATAGTCATACCTGAAATTACAGTACCTGGATTCGGTAGAGCGTCATCTAGCCGAGGAAAGTTTGTCCAGGTAGAACCACTATCTAAACTATATGTTATAGTGCCTTGAGCACCGGCACCAGTATTAGTTGATGTTAGAAATATAGAAGTTCCAGTCGCATTAGTGGTGACACTTGTAAATTGGTCAGTACTACTAATACCACCAGTAGTTATAAGTTGTGAACTCCAAGTAGTAGTTGGGACTGTATAACTATAAAGTCCAACTCCTGGTGAAACAGCGTAAAAACGATAAGCACTACTAGTGAAAAAAACTGCTACACCATTGATTGGGTTTGTTGTTGGACCACTACCCGTTGTTGTTTGAGTATAACTTACCCCACCATTTGTTGAAAAGTATGTAGAACCTGCGCCGGTGCCACTATTTGTACCAAATACAACAAAAATTCCATCAGAATAAATTGCTAATGTTGTAACAGGAGTAATAGTAGGGACTTGGGCAGTTGCCCAATTTACGTAAACAGTCGGAGCTTTATTGGGAACAACTGCCATTATATATTTAATAAAACACTATGTTTTCTTAAATATAAAAATCCGCAAAAAAATCTCAGACCAATTCCATACCGGATAGGTCCTTCATCATACGACGGCTAGTCGTCTCTACCAGCAGACCGTTGGCGTACACGCCGTAATTCATATAATAGTCATCGTGCGTTAATGCGAAGTGCCAGATAGTATGGACACCCGTTTCGGTATAGGGCTCCGCACGGTCGTCTAGACACGCCGGAAAACGGCACAATTTATCGGTCACGTAAATTCTTCCAGCGAATTCTTCAATATCTTTGTACTGTTTCTCGGTGACACTGTCTACGAGGATAGAGTGGCAACCCGTAATAACCAGGTCTTCGGTTATCTCAGGGTACTTCTCCTTCTTACATACATAAAGGCGGTTCTTGCCACGGAGGGTATGCGCAGGATTGTAAATCTTGGAGTGACCAATCATATCGATTGCCTTGTAGCCGTGTAGGTATGTTTTGACAAAGGTGCCGGGCTTCAAAGTTTCTACAGGTAAGTACTCCTCCTTGCCGTCTACGAAGCAGAGGATTTTACTACCTTCTTTGAAGCAGATAGGATTAGTTGATGGGTTATATCCTGCGTAATTAATTTTATAACTGCTACTTGTTAGACCAATAAATAACGGTAATCCATTATTTGTAATATTAGGATTTACATATACTGCGTTTACTGTAGTTGCTGGTGAGGGTGGTGTTGTAGTATCCCGTGTCCAAGTTGAACCACTATCTAAACTATAATAGAGTCCAATTGTTCCAGCACATGCGTATAGTTTTGTTCCATCCTTATTAAGTCCTACATATTTATATGGCAATAGTGAGGGGCTAAGACGAGTGACCCAATTTATTCCATCTGAACTAGTAAGTATAGTGCCATCTGTAACATTAAGACCATTTCCGCTACTACACGCAATAAATGCAGTACCATCAATAGAACACGCGACGGATGTATATGTAACTGCTCCAGCAATACATGTCGCCCAATTGTCTGTAGTGATATTACTGAGTGTGTATATATCTGATGCAGCTGCACCTGTGCCAGTGTCAGAAACAAGAAGATTCCATCTTGTACCTCCGATATTAGAAGAAATACCTACACAATTTGCAGTACCACCACCGATTCTGAGTTCAGTAAAAGGACTATTCCATACAGTATAATTACTTGGAGTTGTATTTTGTGTCCAATATGTAAATCCTCCATTTGCTCCAAAAGCAACTGTTACTGTGCCAGAATTAATACTACAAGCTACACAAGAAATATTAGTGGGTACCACACCTATTGTCATAGATGTCCAGGTAACACCTGAGTCAGTTGAGTAATAAATAGCAGAACTTATTGTAGCAAACATAACTTGTCCACCAGATGTACTTGCTACAGCAGTTATATCATTAGAAGTAGGAATACCACTAGTAGAAGCAGTCCATGTACCTAGTGAAGATGAGGGATTATTATAAAAAAGTGTATTAGTTCCACCAGTTGTACCGGCAATGACAGCATTACCGAGAGTGTCACCCGCAAAGCATGTAACAGTTGAACTAGATATAGCCGATGTTATGTTTGTCCATGGGACCCAAGTAGCCATTGTATATTTAATAAAACAATTTGTTTTTTTAAATATAAAAATCCGCGTCGGATTAGATTCCCTTGCCGGTAAACGCTACATCTAGCGACGCACCGACAAGCGGTGTATTTACGGCTGTAAAAGCGTTATCAATCGGTGTACCGGCTGTGAGTCTGCCCTCATCAGGCGCACCGCCCTGGGGCATTAAAGAACGGTTTAGGGTATTAAGGGTCACCTGCCGTGCCTCGGCAAGTGCCTCCGCCGGCTTGACGTAGTTAAACGCCGACTTCTCAGTGACGGGCTCCATAGTCTCCTGCATCTCCACGTAGTTCTCAAAGAACTCCTTGGAATCCAAACCAACCGTGTGGACACGTCCAATAAGTCCGGCTCCCATACATTTACGGTAGTGAATGTGGGGCGAGAGATTACCCTTAATCGGCACCTTATACGGCTGAGGCTTACGTACCTTGAGCGTAGCAATACCAGACTTATCACCAATCGCTACACCGGCGTTGCGGTACGTGAGGTAGGCGTGTTGCCAATCGTTCAACTCGTGTAGGTCCTTGTTTGCCGGCTCGGCAGCCCAGTAGAGCACTTTCGTGCCGGGACCGACAATGACTTCTTTAGAAATATCAGCATTCTCGGGAACCTTGACTTGTAGGACTTCGCAAGGAATGAGCGACTTGCCGAGGAAGGGTAGGTAGCTATCACGGTGTAAGCCGATAAAAAGGGCGGCAACGCCAACGGCGGCGAAAATAAGATTTGCGAGGATAACATTACGACCGGTGACATATGTAACAAAGTCCTTACCTGTAAAACTCTTGACGCCCCAATTGAGACCGCCAACAACCAATAGAACCATGGCGATCATATATGTTTTCGCTTTCCAATACTGGTTCATTCTCTGTTATTAAGGGGCTAAAATCAATTCATAAACTTGCGTATCTGCGGGAATATCTTTGGCAGAACAGCGGAATTGGGCAAACAGCGCCTTTTCCACTTGTACTTTGGGCACAGCGTTGTGAACTTCGGCGGCAAGAGCACGGTAGAGGTCAAAATCAGGGTAGCGCTCTTCGCCGGCAGGTGTGCGAAGCACGTTCTTGCCGTCGTCGTCCGTTAGCCACTCCCATAGCATATTGTAAACAGGGCTGACCGTTTCGGGGTAGAGTTTGGAGCCTTCGCGCGACATAATCTTGACGGGCGTAGCATTAGCGGGGCGGTCCGGAAAGAGTGATTCAAGCAATGATACAGCAAGACGGCATAAGTCAAATGATGTATTGGGCTCTACTTTCTTCCCCTCGTCCATGTCGTAAAAGGGTTCGCAATTGTACTGGGTGGCGGCGTCATTGCCAGGGAAAAACGCATCGGAAATGAAGAAGCCACAGCCAGGAACCGTGAACGACGCACGACCGAAATCAATAATCTTCATTAGACGTCCATACGTAGGCACCTTCATATACCAGGACTCCTTGCCCTTAATGACGCGGTAGTACATATCGGTCACACCGGTGCCGTTCCACATAATGTTATTGGTGTGTAAGTCGTTGTGGACAAAGCCGAAGTAGTGCTGGGCAACCACAAGACCGGCAATAACCTGGAAGAGCCACGCTGCCCAACGCGTATCCTTTGTTTCAATCATTGCGGCGTCATCGCCGTCCTCATCGTCTAGAAGCGTATCCATTGTGCCGTCGGCTTTCTCAAGCAGTGAAACCTGTACGGGGAAATTGTAAAATTCAACAAGCTCTTCGCTTTCGTCGCTTTCGTAAGAACCAGAGCCAGAGCCAGACTCGGAGCCAGAGCCAGAGCCAGATTCGGAATCGGACATACGCTTGAGCCGCAGTTTAGGATTCGTCAGCTTGACCGGCACCTCGCTTGTCGTAACCGGCTCCTCCTCGCTGACCATTATATCATTTGTTAGAGATACAGGTACCCCCATTTCGGCATCAACTGATACGAAATCGTCTAGAGATAATGCCTCACCAGGCTGTGTAAATAGCGATTCTAGAGACTTTTTGGGAGTTTCGTCGTTCTCCTGGTATTTGAAGAGTCCAAGGCGTTGATTGGTTTTCCACCAGGGTTTACGACGGAGAGAATCGTATTCCTCTGAAATATTGTATACGTAGGTATCTACACGAGCAGAAAAGGTACCGTAGCAACGGCACCAATGCGGTGAAATACGGCTTTCGACAAACTTGGAGGCGTATAACGCAAAAAGACAGTCAACATAGGCTTCATTGAGCGGGTGATTGATTTTCATTAATGTATTCTTCCATAGTTCACTAGGAGCGGCAAGAGCACCGTCATCGGGCAAAATGTATTCCCCTTCCATTGCGGCAAGAGGGTCAACTAAGTGAATACGCTTGATGAAGATATCACGCTTGACCCCATCGGTCATAATAAGTGCTCCCTCAAAACTAGACTCAGATTGGCGCTCCACACCGCTTATTGTTTCACCGGATATACCGAGCCAACAGGACTGATAGCCGTGAATAGAAGATTCAAACAACGGTTGTAGCTTCTCAAGAGCAGAAAAGTACGCCTGAGGTTTCTTAAATTCGGTCATTGCCTCACGAATTACAGTAGGCAATTCGTTAGGGGAGCCAGAGAGAGTTAGACTGGCAGGTAGTTCGGTAACAAAGGGTCGTGCTACACGGGCTCCGCCACGACCGCCACGACCCGCCGTAGCCCCACTATTGTTAGCACCACCGCGACCGTTAGCACCGCCACGACCACCACGGGCAGGACCACCACGACCACCACGACCACGTGGAGGACCACCACGACCACCTCTGTTTCGGTTACCAGGCATTTCTAAACCCAGTGCCGGGTCTAATTTAAGAGACTTTCCGCATAGAAAGCACGGATATGCGGTAAAAGAAAAATGAAAGAAGTATATATCAACAGAAATGAGTGCTCCGGCGAGACCTGGTATGGGATTAACGGCGATGCTGCCGACCATGGGGGGCGACGGAGGCAGTGGCGCCCCCCGCCCCACAATGAACCTTCGCCTTTCCAAATTTAATATGAATATGATTCCGGATGACGGCGTCGTGCTGTTTATTGGACGCCGTGGTACGGGTAAGTCCTGGCTTATCAAGGACTTGATGTGGTATAAGCAGAAGTTTCCTATTGGTACAGTGTTTTCGGGCACTGAGGGTGCCAACGCTTTCTATGGTTCAATGGTACCGAGTCTGTTTATTCACGATGAAGTGGTACCGCAGACAGTGTCAAATGTACTCAAGCGCCAAGAGCAGATTACAAAGCAAATTCGCAAGGAGACGGAGATTCGCGGGTCTTCGCAACTAGACCGTAAAGCATTTATCATTATGGACGATTGTCTGTACGATAATAAGTGGGTGAACGATAAGTGGATTCGTTCGTTGTTCATGAACGGACGTCATTACGGACTTCTGTACATTCTTGCTATCCAGTACGTGATGGGTATTCCGCCAGTTCTACGAGGACAGGTAGATTACGTATTTATTCTGCGAGAGAATCAGGTCTCAGCCCGTCGTAGAATTTACGAGCAGTTTGCCGGTATTTTTCCAACCTTTGAGCTGTTCTGCCAGATTATGGACCAGTGTACCGAGGATTACGAGTGTTTGGTGATTCACAACGGTGCGCATACAAATAAGATTGAGGATTGTGTGTTCTGGTACAAGGCGCAACCGCATCCTGATTTTAAGATTGGGTCGCGGGACCATTGGGTGCGGTCGGCGGAGTACGAGCGCCAGAAGGAGTTGGCGGAACAGGCAGGCGATACGGGCAATCCTATGTTGACGACGGGAGGGGCGGTGAAGGGACCGGTGCTTCAGGTAAATAAGTATTAGTAATAGTCGCAGCGCCCTGAGCAGCCAACTCATCAAGATTCTGTCGTTCGTATATTTGCCACCGCTGAAAGAATTCTAATGTCCGCGGAGTCCAACGCCGTCCTGTGGACCGAGGATTATAAGGATTTTTCCATAAGTAGCCAGGCGCAGCGTAAGGATCCTGCCGTGCGAGTTCTCTTAGCGCATTCCCTATTTCCATTGGTATTCTTTGTACCATTTACAAAAACAAATCAAAAAATGTTTAGACCGAATTCAGCGAATGTAATCCACACCGCCGTTAAAGTCAAGAGTAGTGGCAGTCGAAGTCGCAGTAGCAACACCACTACGACCAGTGCTACCGATGCCACCGGCACCGCGGATAGTTGCCCCGCCAGGAATTTCATCTACAATTTCAATACGTTCAAACGGCTGTAGTTCAGGACCGGCAATCTGGAAGTAGCGGTCACCAGCGGCAACGGCAAAGTCAGCGCCAGTGGAGTAGATCATAGCAAGGAGCGGACCACGGTAACCGGCGTCAATCAGACCGACGGAGTTTGCCAACCTTAGCGGTGTCTTGGAGATGGAGGAGCGGGGAAGCATCCAGTAGGCACGGAACCGACCAAGCAAAGGATCGTACACAGCGGCGCGACACGTCTGACTGACCTTGACCGCCGCACCACCGCTGCTGCTACCGCCAGCCGCCGTAGGACTCATACCAGGCACGGAAGCCGCCACAGAGAATAGGTCAAAACCGGCATCACGTTCACCGCGGGGCTTCGCCATATACGCCGCTGCCGCTGTCACATACATCGTCTTCACAGCATCATTCTCGGGAACTAGGTAAAGCACTAGCATAGTGGTATACCTTGTTAGAAATTCAGAAAACCTCAATCATTTTTTTTACAATTAACGGAATTTGCTGACACAACAACCCGCATTACAGGAGTAATTCGCAGGGCAAATACCATCGGGGTGCTCAGTGCTACAAACTGACTGGAATCCCTCGTATTTACGTGTCAAATCTAAGACCGCCTTGTGTGTAAAGTGGTAGACTAGGGCAAACACGATTCCGTGTACAACCGCAACAACGACTTTAGAGCCTTTGGGTGGTATGGTGAGTAGAATTCCTGGGGTGAGAACAACAAAGAGTAGAGCTGTAAAGGCAGTCATCAAATAACTGAACATCTTTCTATTTATGATGAAGTTTATCCGGAAACTGGTTTAGCTTTAGGGTTGCCGACAGTGGCAATTTTAGTATAGATATCTTGATATCCTTTGATAGCGACATCGGCATTAGGACCCACATCTGTAAATCGTTCGAGTTTTACCGAGATAAAATAGTATATGAAGGCAAATAGAATACCGTGGACGATTGCTACGGTTGTCTTAGAACCGTTGGGTGGCAAAGTTAGAATTACTCCTGGCGTCAGTACGACAAAGAGGAATACTATAAACGCAATCATTCTCTAAAAGCGTTGAAGTTTATTTAGATGTTAAGTTAAAGCCTAACGATTCTGCAATCTTCTTTAATTCTTTAGGAGGATTCTCAAAGCCTTGGACGGGTATTCTGCTCTTTAAAGGCGTGGCGTCGGCAAATCCCTCATACTTACGCGTCCACTTCCAGACCGCCTTGTGGGTGAAGTGATAGATGATGGCAAAGATGATACCGTGGATAACCGCCGCAACAATAATCTTAGAACCCTTGGGAGGAATGGTTAGTAGTACACCGGGCGTAAGGAGAACAAACAATAAAGCAATGAAGGCGCTCATTAGGTAGCTGTGCATAGCTGTTTCTACAAGCATGAAAGATTTTTACGTACACGGCACTTGAACCCCAATAGATGTCAGGAATGCCGTTTGTGTACCAAATGCGTAGTGTAAAATTTCACCTAACACAAGCCAAAATACTAAAACACCCAGAAATGGTAATTTTAACAAATAAGCAGTCACAAATGCTAAAACAATCGTAGCGAGTGTATCATTCAACGCATATCCAAAAATACGCGTTGAATGAAAGCCTTCTCCAGGGATGCCAAGAAGGTATTTGTACGGACAACCCATTTACATCGTCAGGGTATTTTCGGCAGGGGCACCCGCAGCTAGCGCAGCCGCACCGGCATCCACAGACTTCATCACAGAGGCAGTGACAGCCGCTGCAGCCGCTTCCGCCTGTTCACGCTTACGCTTCATGAACGGGTCCTCGTCGGCAAACATATCCTTCGTCGGCTTGGACTCATCCTTGACACTGGCACCAATGACCGGCTTCTTCGTCTTCGCCTCGCCCATACGTAGAACCTTGTGCTCTTGGTATAGCTCGTCGCGCGTCTTCTCGTTCTCCTTGTACTTCTTCATCAGGGTGTTGAGCTGGTCATCGGCGTACTCCTGGTCACTGATATCGTGCGGCTCAGGATCCCAGGGAAGCCAGAAACCGACCTGACCGACATAGACGTTGAAGGAGGGGTCAATCTTCTGTAGCGTCTTACAACGGTGAATCGCCTCGTTATACGTATCGTAGACACCACGAACCTTCACGCCCTGAACCGTCGTACGGAAGTCGTTCTTCGCAAAGAACTCATCATCAAGACGCTTCTTATTCTTGAAGAGGAACGTCTCGTACTCCTCCTTAATAGCTGACTCACGGAAATCAGCAACCTTCGTCTTAACATAGGTGCTCATATCCTCGGCAATATCACTTGTTAACGTACGGCGAACATCCTTGATGGTCTGAAGGGCACCGCTGAGGTCATCAATCAGCTGGAGCGCACCGCTGAGGTCTCCCACCTTGAGGGCGTTCTTCTTGAGAAGAGAATTCTCAACAACATCCTGAACCTTTGACGCAGCCTCCTGAACCTTCTGTACCTCGGACATTACAAATCCCTCAGTGGACTTTACCTTGTACTGCATATCATAATCCTTTAGAAACTCGCCGAAAAAGAACAGGTCCTTGTTCTTTAGTACCTTCTGCGGACTAATGAAGCTGAGTGCCACATAGTGCTGTCCCGGAATTTCCTTATCCGCCTCGAGAAAAACTTCCTTCTGTTCGGTTTCCGTGGTGTCCGCCATAGTTTCTAGAGCATTGAATGAATTATATCTTTAAACTTTAACGCAACCATCGCCACTTTTTTTCCTTGCCCGGAGTATAAGAACAAATGGACGGCTTTAACGGAACTGAACTCCTAACTCGCGCTGTCAAGTATTTCCTGGAGGGTCTAGCCGTTGCGGTAGCGATGGTCATCATCCCCCGCAAGGTCCCCCAGCTGGAGGAGATCGCCGTGATTGCCACGACGGCTGCGGTTGTCTTCGCCATCCTGGACCTCCTGTCGCCCTCGGTCGGACTCACGTCCCGCCAGGGTGCGGGATTGGCGCTCGGCTCGCAGCTGGCGGGCGGCTTCCGCATGGCGTAAATGCCAACATAAACCAAACCAAGTTTTCAATTCTTCGTTTAAAAAACGATTTGTTGAACTACAAACACAAAACACAAATTACAGCATATCTATCTCTTCATCGCTATCATCAACGTCATCTATATCATCCAAAACATCCAAATCAGCGGTCTCCGGCTTCACCCGCCCTACCGTCATCTTTGCCTCTACTTTCTTCCATTCACGCGTAATTCCACCCTTGGTCTTTGTATCTAGTGCTACTCGCCCCGCATCATCCTTATACGTCATATCTACAATCGTTTCTAACATATCGTCGCGTGTGGCACCAATATCCACTAATTGTCCAACAATCTCCGTCGCACTTTTACCCTTTACAAACAACATCGTCCGTAAACAATCAAGTGTATCTAGCATACCTTCTCCCGTTCCAGAAAGTACACCACGAGAGCGCATATCACGCAACCAACGGCGATGCTTGAGTCGCTTGGATTGTTTGCCAAGCCAGGACGGAAAGATTTGGAAGGGGGCGATGCCTTCAGTAGAAACTGCTGTCGAAACGACTGCTGAAACAGCGTAGGGCATCAAGGACCAGGTCTGCGACCCACGAATACGATGGTCAAGAATATCATAATCGCCTAGATACGAACCGGCATCAGCACAACGTCCCATTAAGACCTTGTCGTCAGGACGAGCACCAGAGCCACGAGGTTTTCCTACGGCGGCAACGTACCCTTCGGCTACCATCAGGGGAATCATACCGTAATCCAGAAACACTAATTCCTCTTTTACTGCCCGTGAATCCCCGCCACCGATAAGCCGACCGGTGGCGGAGAAGGCGTCAACCCGTTGTAACGGGTCCTTCCCCCCGTCAACAAGCGAAGCAGCTGAGAACTGAAGGGCATTAATCACCGAACGGATGTCATTGCCATTTCGCTCACAGAGATCCTCCACGGCAGCCACTGTATAACTCAGCTTTTCCGCCTTAACGACCCGTTCAAACAGCGCCTTAGCGATTACGGTCTTTGTCGGACGCTGAAAGCGGATATCCAGACAGCACGACGTAAGTGGGCGCAACCGAGGCGTTCCTCGTTCGTTCGCGATACAAATAATGGGAAATGCGCACGATGCTATTACCCGCGCCAGTTCACCAATGCCACCACGGTCGCCGGTGCTCATTCCGTCCACCTCGTCCATTACAATAACACGACGCCGACCGCAATGCCCAGACCGTTTTGCCTCGTCAAAGTACCGACGAACCGCCGTGGCAGAGCGCTCATCAGAGGCGTTAAACTCTACCAAATCGTACCCGCACCCGCGCACAATCAACCCAACAGCGGTCGTCTTGCCGATACCAGGCGGTCCAGTCACCAGCGCTCCTCGCACAGCCCCAGTCCCCCACCCCATCAGCCACGCCGACAATTCGGTAATAGGACCGGTGCCACCAATCATCTCCTTGAGTTTCCGCGGGGCGTAGCGCGTCACCCACAATTCACTAGCCCGTTGCGCCATAGCCAACACCGAAGCTACCGTCACCACAGGAATACCAAGTCGCCGTGCCTCGGCAACTTTCCACCGACCACCCGCCGCGTCGCCACACACCAACCGACTAATGTTAGAAGCCCAGGGAACCACAACATGTCCAGAACTAGAAAGGAAGGAAACAATCCGATCGTAATCGGCATCTACACCGCATATAGCAACGGTTGACATTTTCAATGTACGAATCTAATAGTACTATTGAAAAGGTTCAATTTTTTTAACGGGTTAAGACGGCGGCGACGCGTGTGCCCACGGCTTTGAATCGTCAGCCTCGGGCCAACCACGAGACGTCATTTCACCGGGGTAGCCACGCGCACGTAACTGCGCCTCTTGATTATTAAACAGTGGTAGAGCTTCACGACCAAAGTAGTACATTGCGCGACCGGTAGAATCAGGGCTGTCAATCTCAGGGCTCATTGTGGCAGGGGAGCCAGATCCCCAACGCCAGGGCGCAGCCGTCTCCGTAATCATCAACGTTGTGTGAAACATCTTTCTTTGCGCAGTAAAACACGTAAAATCTACACAGGGCGGGATATAGATGCTACCGAGTCCGCTGAAATAACCGGCGGGAATACCCTTGAGTTCAATTGTAAAAGTACCATCGGACGATTCAACGACTCCAGTATTAGGTGTGTTGGAATAGGCGATTTCTTTGGACGGGTAGGGCTGTCCTGAACCGGCAAAGCCGATGCCACGCGTTACGGGCGCAGCTGCGATATATATAATCTTCTGAGGTACAGTACCAAGTCCAGTTATCTGTCCTTTTACTGTTACATTGCCGTCTACAGGATTTCGTCGTACGACTCCCTGTACACCATTACCGGATACAGAATGCTCCATTCTATAAAGCGTTGCTAATTAACCTCAAGCCCGAGGTGCGGAATAGGGGTGCGACTTTGCCGAGCCACCATAGTTTGCCACATCGCCCTTAATTAGCCATTGCGTCTCGGGGTCGTCAACAGCGCACTGCGACGGCATACGGGGCGGATGGCGAGGCCAAGTCTTAGGTATCTGTGGCACACTCTCATCGGAAAGTGCCTGGGGCGATGAGGCGTTACCGGCGGCGGCGGGTACATAGATACGACCAGTACCGATACCCTGGAAATTACCAGGAATCGTCTTACAGCCCTCCCAAGTACAGACACGCTTGTAAAGTTCGGGAACCATTGTATCGTCACACGCCGTCGGCGTATTCTTACGGTCATTCATCTCGCGAGCAGCCGCCATTAGTTCGTCGGCGCCGTGAACCATACGGGCTCGGGCGTCATTATCGCCCCACGTCTGCGCAGCCAGCAATGGGTACTGGTAGCAACGTGGGCGGTAGTCCGTGACAAGGCGACCGTCAGCCATACGGGCGGGGGCACCAGTCTCGGAGTAATGCGGGTCTGTGGATGTAAAACAGGCTGAACCCGCGGGGTTCGGCATGACAGGAGCAAAGCTTAAGCTACTCATCCTCTTCTGTCAGGAACAAATATTTAGTTTAGGTCAAGAACGCCCTCGTTCAGGTCGAAGGTTCCCATTGTAGGCGAATTGCGGAGGGCGTCAATAAGCGCCTGCTTCTTCATCTCCTTGGCACCTGAAATACCACGGCTTTCACCGAGTTTGCGCAGCTCTGAGAGCTTCATACCGTCGTAGGCGCCGTTGCCGTTGCCCTTTACTTCGGGTACGCCACTACCGACGCCACCAGGCTGGAGGTCATCGGCAACAGGCGCGGCGGTGGCGACATCAGGCTCAGCCGATTCGTCAGCCTTCGCATAGAGAGGCTGCTCTAAGACCTCTAGGACGGGCGAGTCCTGCGAAACGGGTACAAACGGCGTGGACGACGAGTCGGCACCACCATTGAGGGCGCCGTGTAGGTCATCGTTGAGGATCTCGGCATCATCGTCGCTCATTACGGAGCCAGGAGCAGGGGCGTAGGGCGTGGCGCCGAAACCTGTGTCATCGGCTGCCGGGGCGCCCTGTGGTGGACCCGTTGACAGTGCCATCTTCATCTCGTAAACGATATTCTCAAGTAGATTGAGTTTGCGGAGCATAAACTGATTTTGCGTCCAGAACCAATATACAGCACCCAAGATTAATACAGTCATACATAGGGCTACATAGAACGTATCTGACAGATTCATTTTGTCTCTGCTTCAGGGGGCAATCTTTCTTGTATAATTTGACCGCAAAAACGCCGGGCATCTACGCAGACAACAAACCACGTTCTCGTAAAATCTCCATTACACTACTTTTGTCAGAAATGCCAGGCGCTACTTTATAGCTATAGACGAGTGAACCATTTGTACCATTAGTCGCCTCCATTTGTATTGCCGTAGCCAATTCACCAAATGATTCTGCCAGGTCTTTGTAGTGTGTGGAAATCATTGAAATTACCTGCTTACGTTCGTAGAGCTGTCGCATAAATACACGACTTGCCTCCAATCCATCACCAGCGTTGGTAGAGTGGAAGATTTCGTCCATCATGACAAACATCGGTAATCCTGAAGCGGCAAGAACCGATTTGGCAAATTCAATTTCCGCTTCAAAGGTCGACATTGAGCCGAGCAAACCGGCAGGTTCCAAAGCCGTTACAATTGTGGCGAATGGTGAGAAGGACATTTGACTAGCCCATGCAAATCCCCAGGTCTGCGCTGTTACAACTGCCAATCCGACCGATTTACAGTAAGTGGATTTTCCACCACGATTGGGACCGGTGAGAATAGAATGCCCTTCCGTTGAGTAATTGTTGCTAATACAGCCCTTTACGAACGGGTGATGGACACCGGTGAGTTTTAATCCTACTGTTTTACGAATTGTAGGAAAGCAGATATTTTCAAGACTGGCAATGGCTGAGTAGCAGTCAAGTTCGGCTATCCACGTTTTGAGTATTTTGACATGTTCGGAATGATTCCATACACAGCCAAAGGTAGCAACACCATCTAGTCCATCAAGTTCTTTACAACCTAAAATTGCGGCTTCACCGCTATCAATAAGTCGCGCAGCTGCCCGTTGAGCTTTAGGCGATAAGGTTTTGAGAGTATTAAGAGCGTCTTTGGCAACCGAATACATATGTTGTATATGGTTTCCCCGTTCGTCCAAGTCAAACCAAATAGTGCGTGTATGAATAGCGGTTGTAATTTGTGACCAGATTCCACTAACAAACATAGCAAGTGTGAGTCCGATAAAAAGCGACTCAAAGATAAATCCTAGACGGTCCCCTTCGTGTCGCGACCTTAAAAACGAAGGGATAGTGATTTGTTGTAAAAGAACTTGTTTAACTCGCGCCATATACTCGTCGGTGCTAAACTGTACTTCAGGGCGTAGGAAACGTAGTAGGAAGAATGGGATAACTACGGCAATAAGCGGGGATAAAACGGTAAAAGCGGGTACAATGACTGTACGCCATAGGATTAACGAATTCATCGCAAGGGGGCTTTTATTGAGAAACGCTCCGTAATTTGTAGGTTTCCATAGAATTTGTGATACTGATTCGGATATACGGCTATCTTTGTTTTCTAGCGCGTCATCAATAAAGGTAGTTTTATCGCTGAGGGTTTGTAAAGTTTTTACGATAACTTTACATACAGTGGGCTCAAGTCTTAATGCCATAATGGGCAATTGTTTGCGTTTGATGACTTTCGCATCGGCAGTGATATCAGCATTGTTAAGTCCGATACGAAAACGCTCTTTTCCCCAGGAGGTTTGTAGTGGAACTACAGTATGTACATCATTGAGAGCAAGGTCGGATGCTACTTGTGTTCCGAGCATTTAATCTAGGCGTCGCAAAAAATTGAAGGCGTCTTACGCCACATTTGCCGAGCGTGGTTGCGTACAATTTCTTCCTTTCAAATGTCCGTTCGTTCTAACATGTCTTCCTCCCGTCTTCCTTCCTCTTTTCCGGAATCACTGCGTCGTGTGCTTGACGCGCGTAGCCATGACAATACCTGCCCCGCTGAGGTGGCTACACACCTTCTAGCAATGCCTTTCTTCCAAAAGACGTCTGTAAAGGAGTCTCGTGCTTCGAAGCCGACCAATCGTTTTGCCAATCTTCTAGCTGCACCGGCGGAGGCGGAAGGCTTCCGTCGTTTCGCCAACGGCGGTGCTGGTGCGCCGTCGCAGTGGCGCCCGGCTTACAACAACGCTGAGCATCGTGGTGACCACCAGCATCACCGTAACGACCACCGTGGCGACCACCGTGGTGAGCACCGCGGTGACCACCGTGGTGGGCGTGAGTCTCGCCAGGAGAACCGTGGCGATGACGGCTTTCAGGTATGGTCAACCCGGCGTCAAGCACCCCGTCAATCAGTGGTTACAGTTCTAGCAACGGCTCCTCTTCCTGCTACTCCTGTATCTGCTACTCCTTCTGTAGTAGTTCATGCCTCGGAGCCCGAGCCGTCCGGACCCAAGTTTAGCTCCGCTGCTGTCAAGTCAACTGGCGAGACTGAGGACCGTATTCTTGCTAAGGTGAAGGGTAAGATTAACAAGCTCGGTCCGATGAACTATGAGGCGACCAAGACCTTTATGCAGCAGATTCTGGACTCTGACGAGACGGAGTTCCTGGATGAGTTCATGAAGTTCATCTTTCAGAAGGCGGCGACGGAGTCAACCTTCTGCCCACTGTACGCCAAGCTTCTCCACGAACTTGCTGACCAGTTCACGCATCTGCGCACGGTGATGACCAACCTTTTCCGTGATTACACGGCAATCTTTGTGGAGGTGGAGACCACTCCCGATGTTGGCACGGAGGACTACAAGGCATTTGTGGAGGCGCTAGAGCGGAAGAAGTTCCGGCGTGGCTACAGTCAGTTTGTGGCTGAGCTGGTCAAGCTTGGCGAGGCAGACCTAGACGCATTCTCGGAGCTTGTTCAGCAGATTGTAAGTGTTCTGGAGGCATCCTATACTTTCCCGGCAAAGACCCTAATTTGCGAGGAATACATTGACTGTTTGGCAAATATGTGTACATCCGCTCCGAAGATTCTCTCAAATGCGTCCTGGTCTGATGGCGTAAAGGGTCGCCTTCAACGAATCACAAAGATTCCGCGTTCAGACGCTCCCGGCTTGACCAACAAGGGACGATTTGCCCTGATGGACTTGGTGGATTTCGCCAACCGCGGCTGGAAATAAAAAATCAAAAACATAATTAGAAATGGCAAAGCGCAACAATACTCGTCGCAATAAGAATCGCCGTGGTGGTCGTCGCAATAACACGCGCAAGGGACGCGGCATTTTTTCAACGCTGTACAGCCCCGTCGGTGAGGGCGTGAACGTGCTGAAGAACGTCACGGGCACGGGACTCAACCTAGTGGTCAACCTGCCCACGAATGCGCTCCGTGGCGTAAAGGGTGTCGCGAAGGGCGCCGTCTTCCGTGTAGCCAACAACATTAACAAGGTCGGTCGCCGCGCCACGTCGGGCGTCAACACCGCCATCTCTGGTGTCTTCCGCTCCCGCAAGAACTCGCGCCGTGCGTCCCGCCGCAGCCGCCGTGCGTCCCGCCGTAGCCGCCGTGCGTCCCGTCGCAGCCGCCGCGCTGGTCGCCGGTAAACTGGCGATAAGGATCGCCGGTTATTAATATAAGTAAACCCCATTTTTGATTGATGTCAGCATTCGTAGAACGCAGACAACAAAATTGAGCCTGGTCTAAGGCTAAAATCGTCATGGTTAACTAAATGCCACAGAAAGAAGACGATAAGTACAGGCGTTTAAAACGGCGACAACGCCCACCGCCGTCTTCGGACGAAGAAGATAGTAGTGTAGATAGCAAGGGTAATGTTCGTGATCTGATTGATTACGATTATGAGGAGACAAGCGAAGAATCGGTCAAGCCGATGAAGCAACCACGGGCATCTGCCGTAGCAGCAAAACGTAAGATTCGTAAGATTATGAAACTTACTCCCGAATCACATCAATCCCACGCATCTCCGCATCTAGAAATCGTTGAGGATACTGAATCAAGTGAGGATGATATTGTAAAACCGAAGCGTCGTGTATTTATTGAACCCAAGGATAAAAGCAACGTTCTAATTCCTGAACGGAAACCTAAGTCAAAGGAGATGGCAATGGACACCGATTCAAGTAGCGAAGAGGAAGTGAAGAAGTCCAAAAAGGATAAGCGTAAGGACAAGAAGGATAAAAAGAAGAAAAAGAAGTCAAAGCGTGAAGAATCAAGCGAAGAGGAAGAGGAGGAAGATGAGGACTATGATTATGAGGACGGCGAAGAGGAAGAAGAGGAAGCGGAGGAAATGGACGAACCGCGTGGTCGTCGTAAGAACACCTTTGATATCATTATTTCCGATATGCTAGGCGGTGGCGGTGACCCGAACAAGCCAAAGAAGTATAATATGAAGAAGGAGCCTGATAGTGTGAAGCGCTTTGTAGAACTGATTCAGAAGGAGGACGAGGGTGAGGAGGATACTATTGATAATGATATTACCTACTTCAAGTCGTTGACAAAGGAGAAACAGTCTGCCCTTCTACGCGCATTAGAAGTGAAGGCAAGTCCGGTAGAGATTCAAGTTCCGCTAAAGTTCAAGATTCTAGAAAAGGTTGCGGCAAAGCCAGAACTGAATCGTATCGCAATGGCGAAGTACAACGCGCTCTGTAATCTAGATCCGTCGTCCTCCGAGTACTATAAGTGCTCCCATTGGATTAGTGGCTTTACGGATCTTCCATTAGGCAATTTCAGGGACCTGCCGGTGAAGATGGAAGACGGACCTGAGAAGTGCGGCGAGTTTATGGAGAAGGTCCATAAATGTATGGAGACGGCGATTTACGGTCACGAGGAGGCAAAGCTCCAGATTATGCAGTTTGTCAGCTCTTGGATTGCGAATCCGAAAGCAAACGGCAATGTGCTGAGCATTCACGGACCAATGGGTACGGGTAAGACGAGTCTAATCAAAGACGGTGTAGCAAAGGCGCTGGAGCGCCCGTTTCACTTCATTACGCTGGGTGGCGCTACGGATGCGAGTTTCCTAGATGGTCACAGCTATACCTATGAGGGGTCCACTTGGGGTAAGATTGCCGATGTGCTGATGCAGTCCAAGTGTATGAATCCGATTATCTACTTTGATGAGTTGGATAAGGTCTCAGAGACGCCAAAGGGTGACGAAATCAATAACTTGCTCATTCACTTAACGGATGGGTCCCAGAACGATCGTTTCCAGGATAAGTACTTTACGGGTATTGACTTTGACCTGAGCCGCTGCCTTTTCATCTTCTCACACAACAACAATGAGAAGGTGAATCCCATTCTGCGCGACCGTATGTACAACATTAAGGTGAACGGCTTCTCAATGAAGGAGAAGCAACTCATTGCCGAGAATTATCTCATTAATGCGGCACTCAAAGACGCAGGGCTCTATGAGAAGGTGAGTATTAGCAAGGATATATTACAGTTCATTATTGAGAATTTTACGGGCGGCGAAGCGGGTGTACGTGAGCTCAAGCGCTGTATTCAGACAATTATCAGCAAACTGAACTTGCTACGATTCTACAATAACCCCAAGCAGGTGCCATTCTCTATTAAGGACTTCTCGCTCCCCTTTACGATTAAGAAGGAGCACGTGGAGTTATTTCTAAAGAAGAAGAATCAGCTGGACGAAAGTGTGGCACATCTGTACACGTAAAACTAAATCATCTAAACCTTCTACTTTTTTAACGTATAGAAGATGCCCAAAATTAATTTCTATACGTTTTCCTTCCGAAATCCGGCTAGAAAGGCGCGGATGGAGGAACAGTTCAAAGCCGAAGGTATTCCGCTACACTTTGTAGAGCCGGTACAGTCTACTGATCCGAGACTCGCTAAAGCGCCAGACAACCTTAAGCGTCTGTGGGGAATTATGTTCAGTCATTTGGATATGCTTGACCAGTTTCTCAAATCGGATGCTGACTTTGGCGTTTTTTGCGAAGATGATATTCGGTTAAAAAAACATATTAGACCTATGCTACCTGAAGTAATGCTACAGTTCCGTCGTCATAATCTAGAGATTTTACTTCTCAGTTGCCTGTGTCCCTATGTACCGGTAGAGGTTCAGGTACATCAAACTCACGGCGTACTTGAACACCCAAATGTGTATTTAACCTATGATACTAATCTATGGGGTGCCCATATGTATATGCTAGACCGTATGACTGCCCAAAAAATGTTAGCAAAATACAATCTGGCATATGCGATAGAGACTTTAACAAATCCGAATCTGATTCATTTTAGTCCGGATTGGACGCTGACGAAAGATGCTACGCGCAAGGCGGCAATTTATCCAATGTTTTCTTTGGAGGGCGGTGAGGTTGCCACAGACCACGAATTTCAGGTAATGTTTCATAAGCAGAGTTTTGAGGCGCATTTTAACCCAGATGTTTACTATTAATATAATCAGAGGTCTAAACATTTCAGTTATATATAATTATAAGTGAAATGGACGGCGTAGTTGTAGAACAATATAAATCAACAACGGCGGAGCCAATTACAACGCCGATGTACACTCGTATCAATTATGCAAATATAGATTTGAATAAGTGGTACTATCTTACGGCGGAAAATATCGAATATATTGTGTGTCCTTTTATTGATAATGAGTATGGTATTACATTTGCTATTACACAGATGCTGGACCGAGATGAACCTATGGCAGAGTGGGTGAACATGGCGTGTGTTTATACAGTACAACCTGCGGATTTGGACGGCAATGGTACGAATGATATGAAGTTATATATTTATACGCCTACAAATTGATTTAAATTTAAAAATTCGGCATACCAATCTTGAGCTCTTCGCCGCCCTCAGATAAGGCACGAGGCTTCTTATCTCCACTGCCACTGGTCACGGTAGCGGCAGCGGCGGCGGCAACAGCTGTACCACTGGAAACAGCCGATGTGAGCGTTTGAACAACCTCCTTTAGTTCAAGGGAATCGCCGATAGATTGGAACATACTGGTGGGGTCACCACCGGCGCCAAACAGGTAGGCGTATGATAAGACACCTGCTGTAAAACTACCCGCTACAAACCAACGGAAAAGTACTGAATTTTCCGGGAGTTTATTCTCTTTATAGGAGCTCCAACCAGCTGCTATAAAAAGTGTTAGACCGCCTCCGAGGAGAGTAAACAGAATTAGATACGGCGTGGACATGTTTCTAGGGCGCTGAGAGAATTCGTACCGCATGTCCTTCCGCACCTGCGGTGCTCGTGACAGCCGCACCTGCGGTGCTCGTGACAGCCGCACCTGCGGTGCTCGTGACAGCCGCACCTGCGGTGCCTGTCACAGCAACACCTTAAGCCAATACCTCAAAATCATCCGTAGTGCCTAACGGAGCATCTACATCATCAATGACTGGCGTAGGTCCACGAACCGGCTCCAAATCTTCGGCATCATCGGCAACAATGGCATTTGCCGTTGTGCCAAAGGAAAGGCGAGGCGGGGCATCATATCCATCATCATTGCCATCGCCGTCCTTTGGAGAATAACGAATATGGCTAATACCCTGCGTTGTCTCATCAAACACAGTATCATATGGTGTAAAATGAACCGACGGCTCCGTATCAATCATAACGTTTGGAACGGGGACAAAGGGTGCTACAGCAGTAGGCAAGGGTGCCACGGATGCCACGGATGCCACGGATGCCACGGATGCCACGGGCGCCTCAGCGCCACCAATCATTGCACCATCCTCCTTTGATATCTTGATAACCGGCGCAGCCACCGGCACGTCGCTCACCTGATGACTAGATGGCACAATTGTTGGAGGCTCAGGATTTGTGTCAAGCTTCTGTACAACCGTTGGTTCTACAACCTTAGGCGGCTCATCGGCAGCCTTAATCTCGGCAAGTACCTTAGGCGTCTCAATAATTTGTACTGACTTCACATCCTCGACAACAAGTGTAGGAGGTATAGGCTTCTCCTTTACCTCTTCAACCTTTACTTCCTTTACCTCTTCAACCTTTACTTCCTTTACGTCTTCAACCTTCACTTCCTTCACTTCCTTCACTCCCTTCACTTCCTTCACCTCCTCTTCTTCCTTTTCTTCCTCCTCTTCCTTCTCCTCTTCCTTCTCCTCTTCCTTCTCATCCTTATCCTCCTCACCATCATCCAAATAGTCACGTAGAATAGACTTCACAGGTAGAAGAGAGCGTACGGCACCACTCAGCGCCTCGGTACAAATCTGCTCAGCTTGTAATATATTCTTCTGCTTCTCAACCGGCGTTAGCTCCTGCGCAAAAAGGTAGGGAGCCTTCCAAAATGAACGTGCGCATTCGATAAAGACACGGTGGAGAAAATGGTCTAGCTTGGGTAATGTAATCTGAAGCTTCTTCTGCCGAGAATTGACACGAATCGCCGTGAGCATCTTCGTATATGCGATAAAGACCGCCGTCATCAATTCCTCCATATAATCGCAACGGCAATTGTCCAGAATAATACCAATATTGCTATCAATTACATCCTGATTCCATAATGGGACCTCGGAGCAATAGGTCTGGAATGCGCTCATTACACGCTTTCCCTCCGTATCGGCAAGTGTATTATACTCTTTCCGAAAAAACTCTACAAGGGGCGGTACGATCCATGTAGACATTTGCTTGAGGTACTCATTACGTGCCTCAGAATAAAGAGATGCGTTCTCCATAATTTTATTCAGGACTGACATTGGTTTTCTGTAGTCTTAACGCAGAGATACAGTCAAAAAATAGAGTTCGTGGACTGGTTCCACCGAGCCGGGACCATTGTGCGCAGGTACTTGCTACGAGTGGGCTTTGCTTCCATCCCTGACGTAAAATATCACGCAAATCAATACCAGCGGCTTTACACGCCGATTCGGACTCAACCGCCCACTGAACCCAATCGGCATCAGAGCCAGTAAAGGGGCGTTTATCAATTATAGATAGAATCAGTTCATGTCCGCTACCGTAGTGCTTTATATCAGGGCAATGGAGCATAACAAGAGAATTTAGCATAGCTGTGCGAAGATTGCCGTATGAATAATTAACAATTTTATCAACAGTCGGTTTATCTAGTTTATAGTTTGTACGACGTTGGATTTCAAACACAATATCAGTTGAGTCTGGAGCGGTAAACGCAACTACGGAGGAACGAGATAGAATGGGTTCAGATATGGCACCGGCATCTCGGCACTCAAAAACAATACGAGTAGAGGCAGAGGTGGTTTCCAACATACGACGTAGAAACGCCTGAGTATCGGAGGTGAGCGCTTCGGCGTGTTCAAATATAATCCAGCGTAGTTTTCCGTCCATTGTTTTTGAGCCACGAGCAAAATTGCGAATATTGTCGCGTACGGAGCGTAGACCAGAATTGGCGGTACAGTCGATTTTGAGTTTAGGCATTTCGGCTAGAACAATACGTAAAAAGAGGGATTTGCCACACCCTTGGGGTCCGACAAGAATAATATGGGATGCCTTATTCTCGCGAATTAATTTAGCGGTTTTTTGAATAATATCACGATTGCCAACAATATCATCAATTGTTTTTGGTGTGTTTGGATCATATGTCCAATTATCCAGCATGTGAATTCCTTAGAATAAAGAACACACAAGAAGGTTTAGACCGGTGCCCGTATATTGAATAACTGGTCCTGATACGTTAAAACGGCCAAAATCCACAGAGTCTACGTTTACGTACAACTGGTACCGTAGGCACAGGAGCAGGTGCTGGAGCAGGTGCTGGAGCAGGTGCTGGAGCAGGTGCTGGAGCAGGTGCTGGAGCAGGTGCTGGAGCAGGTGTAATCGAAGGCAACGGATCCCGTATCATAAGCGATGTACAGGAATCTTTAGAGTTATTCCACCGCTTCCGCCATTCATCACGTATTATAGTATAGGCGTCCAATATATTCATAGAGGTTTTAAAACCAGTTATGCGCAACAATAGTCCAAAAAACGTCGCTTCATTTTCGCTCAGTGTTGCAGCCGCCCCCTCAACCACCGATTTCGCCAGCAACCCATTCCATATTTTAGACGCCTGTGGCAACGGTGTATTTCCAAGCGACAATCCTTCGTCGCACATCCAGATAAGTAACCGAAATAACTCTTCAATGCGCGATTCAGGAAACCAATCAAAAATACGAAACTCTAGCCCGTGATTCCAGTGCTTATTAAAGTTGATATCAACACCGAGCGCATCACGGACCGTATAAGCACATCCGCTTATATCGTGAATTCGTTCATACCACCGTCCAGGCACCCGCAAATACGGTTGCGTCAGTATTTTACCCGTCGGCATGTTTGCCGTATCAAAGGTGCCAACCGATACGTACCGCGACGCACATAGACGCTGCGAACCGGCAGGAAATCCAGAGCTACACGAAGCGAGTACATCCCCGCTACCGAACGCAGCTATCAAAAACGGCGAAATCCATTGAAACAAACGCGCAACTGTACGGTGCCGCACAACGAACGACGGCATATCGGCAATCATCGCCGACGCTGTCAGCCGTGTAGGCAGCGTAATATTGAAATGATAGGTGCCGTTATTGAAGATTCCAACATTCGACCTATTTGTTAGAAATACAGCAAATCCGTGATTTTTTTTAGGATAGTCAACGCCGTGTTTGAGCATCTCTTCGCAATTGAGCGACGCTAATCCAGATTTTAAGGCACTGAGCCAATGTTTTTTATAGTCAAGCAATTCGGCAATAATATCCTCCATTTTCGCACAATAAAATCGCTGTGTCATAAATTCGATTGTATCACCGTCAAACGTCCACCAATTTTTATAACCTATTTTAAATACATATGAATTGATATCTTGTAAATTTTCAAATAAAGTTTTTCCGTTAAATTTTGGATTCGGAGTATATTCACGCCGATACAAACTTTTGGGCTCTCCATGCATATCCGTTTTCATCAATGTATGACTATTTATAAGTAGCGGTAAAGACACCGTCGGCTCCACACAATACGTATCCAGAGCCATTGTCAGAGAATCAGGCTTATATGTAGTCCAGTAGTCTACACTATACCGTTCCCGCTTATGATTCTTTTTTAGAAATTCAATAGGTTTTTTAATTCCGCCATCAAGTTCAAGATATGTTTCATTTTCAATACCGAGACCCCAATAGACTTCATCGGGCTTATACATAAATTTATAGCGGTCGTGTTTACCTGCAGATTTCATTCATGCTATTTGGTATATTTATAAAATTATTCAGTTGTAAGAGCCTTCCACGATACAGGAAAATGCGGTTCAAGTAGCACAGCCAATGCTTCAGCGTAACGCTTAATTTCTTGTTGGGCGCCAGGATCCAAACGCAGTTTAACAAGTCGCGCATACGCCGCTAAAGAGGCAGTTTCAATAAACTCTGTATACATACTCTGTGGTAGAATAGTACGAGCAATTTCAGGGGCAACATCCGATTTGAGAAGCGAATCATATAACTCAAGCGAATTAGCCGCCGCAAGACGAAATGCTTCTACAACCTCATCTACGTGGTCAACCGGCGTACTCTTACTCCCTTGTTTGAGATTCAGGTCTCGCGCACGTACCTCACTCGCATTTGGTATCCATATTTCAGGCGTTGTATCTACATAACGCCGTGACACTTCATTACGCGCAAATCCAATAGTATGCCGATACCATTCACGGGCAACAAAGATAGGCATCTTAATACGGATACGAATCTGCGGATGAAAAAATGGACTGATATGATTATGTTTTGCTAAATATGTTACAAGTTTCGCATCTTTTCCATCAAATTCTGTAGATTCTTTGGCAAAGCTAACTCTGGCAGCATTCACAACGGTAAGGTCGCTTCCAAATACTTCTAAAATCTCAATACTTCCGATATTATCTGTGGCGGTCCATTTTCCAAGAACGACCGACATAGAACTAATGAGATATATGTCAATGAATTTAAGCCAACATTGTAATTAACTTCGCACCATAACGAGCAATTTATCATTGTTGAGATGTCCGCTGTAACGTTGTTTGTGATCACATATAATAAATGAATAAAATGAGATAAGTTGCTGTTTTATAACATATTTTATTACATCTAAATATGTATTTTGGTCCAGATCACGATACAAATCTTCTATAATAAGTATACCCCCTTGTTTCAGATATTTTAGGGCAATAGGAATAAGTAATTTATGATCGTCTGGACTATGAGAAGCATCATCTAGGATAACATCAAATAATTCACCATCGGCAGTATGTTTTGTTAAACCAGCTTCAAGTTCACTTTCTACTCCCGCATTTACAACATCTAATGTTACATTTGGCATAGGGATGATTTCTGTCATTGATTCTTTATCAATATCAAATCCGTAAATTCTGGCTTTCTCAAAGTATCTTCGCCAGGCATAGAGTGATGCGCCTTTGTAAACACCGATTTCTAAAAATTTTATAGGTTTATGTCTCATAGTTTCTAATAATAATGAATACGGCGCGGTATAAGGATGGCAATGCCCCCCTTCGTATAATCCGTAGGGTGTCTTATCGCTTCCGCTACTATGACAAATTAAGCATAGTTCACTCATACATTCTGAACTATCTATGGTGATACTATTCATTACATATTCAATGTGTTCTTTGCTCATTCTATGAACGAAGAGTACAATAATATACGAGATTTACCGAGCCTAGATAGTATCGCGACCGCCCACCATTGCGGCGCGGTGGAGGGGGATAACGTAGGGATTGCGCTCCAAGGCAGCCACCGTGATGGGCTCGTTGCGGATAGCAGAAATATCCAGTTTGAGCACGGTGCGGGGGCGTTGTAGACCAATGACCTCGCGCGACGTGGGAACGTTGTCCACACGGTCCACACCAGGTTCGCGGTCGTTGACGGAGTCGGCATTGAGTTTGCGGTACTGGAGGTGAATGTTGTCCTCGCCGTTGAACAGCTTGACGGAGGAGCCCTGGGGGCGACGACCACGCGCCACATTCTCCTTCTGGGCGTACTGACGCATATTCTGGGCATCGGTACGATTGGTTTCGGCGGTTGCCACGGCGGCAATAGCAGGTCCGGACCAGGCAGAATTTGCTGAAAGCGCAGCCTTCTGCGTGTTGTGAACCGTGTCCTGTAGACGCGACTCCGCCTTGCTTGGAATACCTGCCGTCGCAAAGTTGCGGTACAGGTCCTGAATATCCAGGGTGTTACGACCTGTCACACGGGCAATATCATCGGGGTCGTAGATAGTGAGTTTCTGTGGTACATCGCCACGCGCCATAATGCCAAGGTAGTCATTGTCCTCCGTAGTCTCCTTGATGGTCGTACGAGCAATATCATTGGGGTCGTAGACAGTAAGGCGGGGCTGGGCGTCGGCAGGACCAGCGGCACCGAGATAGTTGAAATCTTCGGTCTCCTCCTGGCGGGTAGGACGGGCAACGTCTTGGAGAGGAAGTTGAACCTCGCCAGTTTCTTGGGGCACAATGTTGAGACCGTGGACACGCTCTGTGGTGTAGAAACGCTCATTGGGGCGGATTTCCACACCGGACTTACCGTAGTCATTCTCCTGCGCATCCGTGTTAGGGTCAAAGTTCTCTGTGAGATCCGCATTGCGCCAACCGAACGGTCCCATTTGCTGGACAAGCGGTGTGCGGGTCGACGCCACGGTGTAGGTTGCCTTGCCTTCCACCTGACCGGCGGTACCCTCGTACTCCTTGGAGGTATCGGGGCGAGTGACGTGTTTGAGGACCTGGGAGGAGCGGACAGTAGCCTTTGAGTTATCGGAGGCGGTGACGAAGTTGCGCTCACCGTGCTCGTTGAGGTAGAACTTATCGGGCAAATATTTGCGGACATCGCCGATTGATTCGGCAGTACCGCTGGTCGTAATAAAGTGGGAACCAGGCACGACCGGTGTGGCGTAGGTGAGCTTAGGATTCGTAACAACGCGAAGGTCGTTCGTGCGTGGCATACGCTCAATAATGAACTCCTCACCCTCCTGCTGTTGATAGCCACCGGACGGTAAATTGGTATAGCCTTGATTGAGACCAGGACCGACGCGGATAGGCTCAACGGGTCGTTCACCGCCACGATTCTTAGGCTCAACAATACGGGATTCAATAAAGTCAGTTGTAGATTCAAAGCCGAACGGGTTGCCGATAGGCTCGGTAGTGGGCTCAAAGAACGGAGCTTGTTCCCGCTTGGCAAACAGCGTCTTACCGGAACCAGAATAGTTATCTAGAATTTGATTATTGGCGTTATCAACAACGCTCTGTTTGATTTGTCCGCGGAAAAATGGGACCATGTTCTGGTGTTTGAACTCGCCAGGCGCAAACTCAACACCGCTGAGAGCCGATACAAATCCCTTACGCGCCGTAGCGTCTTCCCAACCATCGGGGCGCATTTGTAGCGCATCCGCCACTGTTGGGTCGTCCTGTGTAGGTAGAGACAGTGCGGGAACGGGGAAATATCCATTGGGAATCGCTTGGAGTTGCGACGGGTTGGGCTCACCAGGTAGGGAACCGCCTGAAGGTAGCATAAACTGCTCGTCGTACTTACCGGCACCGAGCGTATTGGGCTGACGAGGCTTACCAGGTACAGTACGCGCATTGGCGGGAGTATAGACTTCCGCACGGGTGGCAGCGTAAGTAGAAGGTGAGCGTCCACCGTCGTTCTTTCCAGGCGAATAGGTTGTATTGGGTCCAAGGCGTAAATCAGGGGTGCCCTCTAGATTCTGAAATCCCTCCTTCTTTCCAATAGTCTTACTGGCGGCATAGCCAAGTCCGAGTAACCCGAGGAATACTGCGGTCTCCATACTGGAACTTCTACTATGAGTCATTAAGTTTCCTACAACCAAAATAAATCGCACCATAGAATCTATGAAATGATTTATTGTATAAATATGAAAATATAGCAAATAACTACGCAACCTTCGCCCAACCGTGACGAGCGTAGCCGGTGGAGGGCGGGTTGAGTGGCGACGGTTGAATGCCGTATAGAGCATTAGGAGGAGCCGGGAGGACATCAAGACCGCGTGGTAGCTTATTAACGGAGCGGTCAACGGCGGCACGGTACTCGTTAAGTGCGTCCTGCTCCAATCCTTGGAAGCCAGTTTCGGGCTCAAAGGCATTCGGGGCAGGTAGGACCTCACGAGAGCCGGTGGGCGTAGGGATACACGGGCGGAATTCGTCTTTCTGCTGGAGGCGTGTGCTGATTTCCCAATCAAAAGGAACCATCGCCTTCTCTTGGGGATTCTGGCAGAGCCACTCCCAACGATTCCAGCCTGACGAGCGGAGCGTACAGGGCGGGTCGTTTAGCCGGGTATGGGTTTGCGGGAATGTCTGCTCCTTTACAGGCTTAAGCGGTGTGTTATTCATCTTATTGCCAGCGGGGTCATACTGATTACAGATGGTCTTTGTCGTAGGGCGATTGATATTGAATAAGTCAGACTCAACATCCGTCTTGATAAAGGCGGAATTCTGTGCGTCGCCCCACTTTTGTAGAATCGTGGTGGGCTCGGGCGCATAGGTAGCGTCGCAGTACTGCGGGGGAGCGTCGAGCTGGTAACGACCGGGACCCGTTGTTACACGCAAATCATCGGTCGTCTTACAGCCATCGTACGTACGACGATTAAAACTTTGGTCCTTAAGAGCAACGTTTGCCATTCTATTCTAGTCATCTCTTATCTTTTTCAGAAAAGAGATGAATAACCGAACTTGCTTAAAACCGCATGGGGTAGCACGTATTGACATTGAGTGGCTTAGGCGTACCAACACCAGGGTAGGTGACGTTCTGGCACGTCGGCAGATTGCGAGGCGCCGTATCCACCGTAAAAATCTTGCCGGTAGACTTATCACGGTAGGAAAACGACGGGGGAGTATCGGGGCAACCGGAGCCACCAAGGGGGCAGGCGGGGAGGTACTGACGGGCGATACACTTGCTCTGGACACGTGTACGTCCAAATAAGTCCGACTCAAGGTCAACCAAGTTTCCACTAATGTTAGAAACCTCAGAGCCACCAACAAGACCAAGGGCGTTGCGGCACTTGCCTGGGTTCTCAAACTTAGAAGGCATCTGGGTGTAAGAAAACATACCGTAGTCCTGCTCATCGCGAACGGTAACCATATCCGTAGAGCCAATACGGTTCCAGGCGGAGTTCCAGGGCGCCTGTGGGCTGGAAATGTCCATTTCTTTACTGATGGTACATAAAAAGAATCCGGGCACGTTCAAGAACGTCTATATGTTTTACGACCCTTCCTTCTACGTTTATAAGTATGGGATTTTCTTCTTCCTCCTGCCATCATAATTGGGGACGGTCCAAGCATTTGTTCCATTGTGCCACGATTTGTAAGCCAATTAAGAAACATAGGAACATCATCAAATAAAGAACCGTATCCATCTATGAACTTGCCATGAGGAGGCATACCAATTGCTAAATAAAACTGCCGTCCTAACCATTGTTTGTTTTCATCTGTATTAAATTTTCCAAGAATAGTGCTTTTTCTTTCAGCAGTCACGATATTATTGGGTTTAAACATATCAAGTATGTGCCACTCTGTAAAATCATTATTTAGATATATTTCTAGAAGTTCTAATAAAAATTCTCCGTTTGCAAGTGCGATTTCATCTGGTACAGACTCTGGTGTAAGATCAGGAAGATATTGATTTTTAACATATAAATACATTCTAATATATTTGAAGTTTAAAAACACTAATAATAATAGTAATAATAAAATGCTGTGGTCAAAAGGTCCATTACAAACCGCATATTCCACAAAAGGTACAGAATACCTCGCAACCGAAGAGGAACTTATCAGCCATATCAAATCAGCAACCACCATTTTATGGATACGCAACGGGTCATTGGGTCCGTTACGCACAACCGATCTAGATATTGTAGCGAAACATCTCAACATTCTTCCCAATCCGGTAACGCTGATTACATCGGACGGTGACCGACTTGTGCCGAGCTCTTATAAATCCCAAACTGTCCAAACTATCTTAAATCATCCAAATATCAGTAAATGGCTAACACAAAATTATGATAAAACACTAACCAATGAAAAACTCGGCTATATGCCAATAGGATTTGACTTTCATACGCCAAAATGGCTCATCAATAATAAACCAGAGGCAAAAACCGAATTTATGCTTGAAACCCGCGGCGCAGCCCCGCCGAAAATCAAGGATAAGATTTTCCTAGATGCCCACTTAACAGGCAGTAGCTTGGAGCGGGAATACCTATATGCCACAGTCCGCAACAACCCACTCGTTATTTGTTTGAAATCCCAGGTTCCCTTTACCGATATAACGAAAATTTATAATATGTATCAGTTTGTGTTATCACCACATGGACGGGGTTTTGATTGTCATCGTACTTGGGAGCTTTTCTTAGCCGGTTGTATTGTTATTGTAAAATCTAGCCCGTTGGATGATATGTTCATCAAAAATAAACTTCCAGTTGTTATTTTGAAAAATTGGGCTGAGCTCAATATGAACTTAGACCAAAAATTAAAACAGTGGTACAGCGACCTAATAGACTTAACAAAACCCGAACATATTCTTCCCAAACTACAATTTGAGTATTGGTTACAGAATTAGCAGATAGTTCTTTTCCCGTGTCTATCAAATATCCAAAACTCAAAGGCGTAACCGGCTTTTATACTCGCATCACGCTTTTTATCATTTGTTTCTTTATGAAGTTTATATGTCCAGGTTGATTTGACTTCAATAAGTTTGTTTAGTGATTGTATCCAAATATCGGGAAAGTAATAATGTTTATTATCGTCATAATTTATTCTAGGAACTGTAATACGGTCAGTATGAACATCATCTTCAATGAGGTTCATCTCTTTGAATAAGATATTAAGTGCAAAATGTTCGTATCCTTGTATTTTTCGTTCTATTCCAGAGGGAGTTGTATAGATTTTATAACGAAGTCCAGTCTTTTGAGATTTTGCTTGGATTGCGGTGGATTGATTTGGATTGGCTACACCGTAACGGGCGATATTTGTAGCCTTACGTCTATCTTTACCTTCCTGGGTTTGTAGAACATGGTCGGCACCATAGTTTAGTTGATTTGTAGTACGTGCTTTTTCTTTACAAGAGTCCATTTGCATATTATGCTCTACCCCATAACGTTGAACCATTGTCTCTTTTATTTTATACTTTACATCTTTGGCTTGAAATGAATGTTCAACTCCGTATTTTTTCATATTTGTTGCCTTGGCTTTTTCAATAATTGAAGGAACTATATGATGAGGAGAGCCGTAAATAAGCATATTTGTTTCTTTAGCTTTTTCTTTTACACTCTCTGCTTTAGAAGATACCTCAACCCCGTACTTTTCTAAATTTGTTGCTTTTGTCTTATCGCTAACTGTTTTAGATTTCATAGGAAATTCAGTACCATATTTATTTTTACATATTTTACGTACATTTTTTAAGCCAAAAGACTATGTTTATTTTGGCTATTTATAGATTGAGAAAAATAAGAGCGTGCTGATTGGCAATCTTTCTCGATTTGAGTTTTTAAAGCATCAATGCCGTCGAATTTCTTTTCATCACGCAATTTTTGCCAAAATTCAACTGCCACTTTTTCTCCGTATATATCTTGGTCGAAATCAAGTATATGTGCTTCTAAACACAAAGCATTGTCATTGCCGAATGTTGGACGTACTCCTAAATTAATTACAGTTTGAAGATATTGCCCATTGGCTAATTTGATTTTTCCAGCATATACTCCTGGTTGAGGCAATAATTGTTCTTCTTTTACTTCAACATTGGCAGTGGCAAAACCTAATTGTTTTCCACGACCATCGCCTTTAATCACTACGCCTGTAACTGAATAAGGTCTACCTAAATATTTTCTTGCTAATTCAAGGGAGCCGGAAGAGAGAGCTTCTCTAATTAGAGAGCTTGATACTTCGGTGTTATCCACGAAAATTTCTTTGGTTACATGGACGCTAAAATTATATTTCTTTCCTAGTTCTGCTAGAAGCTGCGGAGAACCTTCTCTATTACGCCCAAAGCGGTGATTATAACCAACTGATAATGAACGAGCACCTAGGCAATCTACTAATACGCTTTTCACATATTCTTCTGGGCTTAGCCGACAAATTTCTTCAGTAAAAGAAAGTACTAAAGCTGCTTTTATTCCCAATTTAGCAAACAAGGCTAAACGGTCATCAATTCGTGTAATTAACGGTGGTGCTTTACCTAAGGTTAATGTCCGAGGGTGTTCTCGAAACGTTACTACACAAGGAACTGCTTCTAACCGGGCGCCTTCCTGGACGGCCTTGTCAATAACAGCTTGGTGGCCAGGGTGAACCCCATCAAAAAACCCCAGCGCTAAGGCTGATTTTTCGATTAGTCTTGGTTTAATTTCATAAAATACGTCCAAGGTACTATTTGCTTTTGCTAATCCTGTTTCAGTAGTGTGTTGTTTTCTTAATTGTAGCGCAGCTCGATTGATGAGCTGAATATCAATTGTATTCGTAAATATGCATGAAAACCAGCTTACAATGGGCTTTCTTTTGGGGAAACATGTTAAAATTAACTAGGTTCTATAAGTTCTGATATTTGGTTTTTGTTTACCTTTTTCAGTGATGAACACGTAAATGAAAGCTGGTTTTTGATGAGGATAGGATGGGAAATTCTAAAGCAACAGTGACAGACTCCGATACAAAAGAAAATAAAACGAAAAAAGCAGCAGATAAACATAATGATGCTGATCAATATACAGCTAAGACCATTGATGTATTAGAAGGCTTAGACGCGGTTCGTAAAAGACCCGGTATGTATATCGGAAGTACTGGTCCTCGTGGTCTTCACCACCTTGTTTATGAAATTCTCGACAACTCTGTTGACGAATCTTTAGCCGGCTATTGTAAAAACATCGATGTTGTCATTAACGAAGACAATTCAATTACCGTTCAAGACGATGGACGGGGTATTCCAATTGATATTGTGGCGAAGACAGGCAAAAGCGGTGTAGAAACAGTATTCACTGTATTGCATGCTGGCGGAAAATTCGGCGGTGGATCATATAAAGTTTCCGGTGGTTTGCATGGCGTAGGTGTCAGCTGTGTAAATGCACTATCCAAGTGGTTAAAACTCACCATTCGCCGTGATGGCAAAGCGCATTACATGGAGTTTGCGCGCGGCGTTATCCAAAATCGCAATATTGTTGATGAAGATGGCGTATTGGTTTCTCCTATTACAGTTACTGGTGATACAGAATTATCGGGAACAGAGGTTCATTTTTTAGCTGATGAAGAAATCTTTGGAAATGTAGAGTTTCATTACGAGATTTTGGTTAAGCGTATTCGTGAACTCTCATTCTTAAACAACGGCGTACACATCAAATTAATTGACCAACGCACAGGACAAGAAGAAGATTTTGCATTCTCTGGTGGTGTTAAAGGGTTTGTTGAGTACATCAACCAAACCAAAAATGTTCTACATCCAAATATTTTTTATGCAGAAGGTGTTCGTCCTTCT
>JAUKPS010088082.1:0-36342 GCA_032273165.1 Chlorellidium tetrabotrys | reverse complement strand
ACTTGAGGCAGCATCAGAAAAAAAATTAAAAGGTATCAATCCAAGATTCTACCAAAAATAGTATCTTTGCTCGGGTTAATTTTATTTTTAAGGCCGCGATAGTTAGGTGTCGCGGCTTTATTTTTTTATTTACCTTTGTATTTCTCTATGGTAGTCGGCAGGACTTCAGCTGCAAAACGTAGGCATCAACGCAACAGCCTTAAGAATACGTTGCACAAAGTTTCTACAATTACAAACGACTATTATCATGTCAATTTCTCGTATACTTTCCGAGTGCCCTAATGTTCAAATGAACTTAGGCGAATTATTTATCGAAGTTGGGCAACGCGAACAACTTCCATTCCTTGAATTCTTATTGTCTCCAGAGAACGCGAAAATGATTCGCACAGAAGTTGCTCCAGGAAACGGAAAACTTAAAACAGTTCAAGCTCGTTGGATTCAACGCTTGCCTGAGACTGAAGTTGAAGAAGGTGGAAACATCTTAACTTGTACTTCAGACAATACGTATGGTGATTCAACTGCAACATACACTGTTGAAACAACTGACACTTACACTGCTTCTCAATTGATCAATGCTGCTGACATCGCTCGCCATTGCCAAGAGAATAGCCGTTATGTGCTTGAGTCAATCATGCGCTTAATGGATGTGTTAGATCGCAAGGTTGCTTCTGCTGCTGCTGTTCAGTCTGTTGCTGCTATCGGTAACTGGGGAACAGATGTAGAAGCATTCTACACAGTGTCTTCTGATTGCTTAGTTATACCAACAATGATCTCTGATAATGAGCCAAACGCTTTCGCTATTGCTGACATTCAGCAAGCAACTCGCATGGCTAACTATCCAGGTGCACCAATTGCATTCGGTGGAGCTGCGATGCAGCGTTATGCTAACGCAATGGCAGCAGGATGCTGCACTCAGTACGGTATCGACTTACTTGCAATCACTCAGCAAAACGGATTCGGCTTTGCTTATGATTCTCGTTTAGCTGCCGCACAAGGTTCTCAGTCTAAAGCGTTGGTTACAACAGCAGGAGCAATCCAATGGTTGTCATTCAACTTAGCAGAGTGGAACACTGGCATCACTCCAACAGCAGGCGCAAACTACTCTAAGACATTGGTGTACACACCGGCAGGCTTACCAGTAGATTTGACAATGAAGGATGATTGCGGTAACTTATCAATCGTATTGACTACGACTGGAGTTGTTGCAACATTGCCAACAAACATCTACGAGTCAGCTGATAAGTTGGCAGGAGTTAATTATGTTAACTGCGTGAGCATCGTGAATTCTTAATTCACATTAAGCTTTCAATGAAAAATGGGGAGAGGTGCAAGCCTCTCCTTTTTTATTTATCTTTGTAAAAAAACTCAACAGCCAATGTGCTACGAATCTCTTCTTGGCCTTCAAGGGTGCGATAGGCCAGAGCCAACAACAGGGCTTTATATCGATGACCTTGGGATTAATCAGACTTTACTCGGGCAGTTGATCACTGACCAATACAACAGCGGAGTTGAATTGTTTGAAGCTAAGCGAGCATTCGCATGGCGCAAGATGTCAAGTGATATCTTAAGCCGATTGAATCCAATGATGAAAGCGGATACGGTTGTCGATAGCAAGCGCATTGGACAAGTTGTTACCAACGCTGCGAACGTGGACCTTGCAGTTGGCGCAGGGAAGTACACTGGTATAAGAGTTACCATTGACCCAAATACAACAAGCTTTCTGAACTTCTATTTGTCAAGCTTCAAGATTGACATCTATACGATGGCAACTCCTGTCGAGATATTCGTATACGACATGAGCACATTAAAGCTGATTGATTCCTTCTTCTACCAATCGGAAGCAGTTGAGCAGTTTATCGGCAAGACGTTTAAAGCAAATCGTCGCAAGATGGATTTGGCTTTCGTATATGAGTCATTGTACGACACAACCAAGATGATCACCAAGAAGGGTAGTTGCTCTGATTGCGGAGGTAATTTAAGAGCGGTGCACATCTGCCCATTCGTGGATGCCATCGGAATTGAGTTGACCACTGACGGCTTTAACGTGCTATCATCCAAGTCAAAGAAGTACACGCAAGGGATGTCGATGGTTTACAATGTAAATTGTGATCGTGAAGCTTGGCTGTGTTCAATAGGTGGATTGATGGCAATGCCTCTTGCTTATGCGACAGCGGTTGAGATATATAACTACGGCTTAACAATCAGCCCGAATCAGCGAGTAAATACAGTTGTAAGCGTAAACTCTGGCTTCTCCACATCCGATCCAAACGACGGCATGATTGCAGGGCGAGACATAGCAGCAACGAGATACAACGAAGAACTTGCAGCCATGTTGCAGAACATGAGACTGCCTGACGATAATACGTGCTTTGACTGCCGCAAGAATATGAAGTACGTCACTGCTCTTCCATAATGGCAACACCTAAGGAGATAAGTGGAAGGATTGATGCGCTCTTCTCTGAATGGAGCGGAGGCTTTACTCCTTTGTTTTTCGCTGTCTTGGATATGCGCAGAGAGATGTTTATCAGAATATTTGGAACAGGCACAAGTGGAGGAAGTAATACGGCAGGGCAGAAGCTACCAACAGTTCCTTATTCTCCTGCTTACGCAAAGATTAAAGCAGCAAATGGCCGACCACCTTTGGAGCTAACAGGATACTTAAAAAGGTCATTTGCAACAGATCAATCAAGTGTGTTCAATCAAGGATTTGGCTCAGCTATTTACATTCAAGCAGATGAAGCAGGCAAAGCAGAAGGATTGCAAAAGTTATACGGACCAATATTTCAACCAACAGCGGAGGAGCAAGCAGCAATGCTTCAGCTACATGCTGAATTATTAGTTGAGCAAATCTCAAATCAGATAAGCAAACCATGAATCTACTTAAGACCATCATAGAACGACTCAACCAACGTGTTGAGGTTGCTAATATATTCGACAAGCAGTTCAATCTCTGCGAGCTTAACGCAAACGGAAACGAGAAGGCTTGGGTGCACTACATCGGCAATGGTCAGGCAGAAGTTGTGACCAACTTCGATGCGAAGAACGGCACATTGTTCTGGGCTAAGCGTGGCAAGGTATCGGTTGCCAAGACCGATGCTTACAAGATGAGCGGATGCAAGCAGTTGTATGTTACAACATTTCCATTGACAGCTTATGCCATCGTGCGCAAGAGTCATCTTCCATGCGATGCGGAAGATGCACAGGACTGGCTTGCTTCCAGAGTCTACAAGCTGACGAGTGGAACTGATCCATTGTTTAAGCAGAGCATCGGAGTCATCAACTATGAGGTTGTTCCAAGTGGATACACTAACGAGATTAAGACATTAACAGCGCACTATGAGTGGGCTTGCGTTTCCGTTGATATGGATGTGCAAGTGATCACAAGCAGTGAAGACGGCTGCTATGATACATGCGCAACAGGAGACATTCCACTCCCCGACTTACAACCATGTGTGCCTTGCCTGACTGAGGTTGCTGTTGATGGTGTTACAATCACAGGCAACGGAACAGAAGCCGATCCATTGAGCGCAATTGGTGCCGGTGGCGGTGCGATAGTGGTGCAAGATGAAGGGGATGAAGTCACTCCAGTTGCAACGACATTGAACTTTACAGGCGCAGGAGTAACAGCATCGCTGACATCACCTGGAGTTGTTGAGGTAAATGTGCCAGGTGGAGGCGGAGCAGTTGGAACATTGCAGGAGGTGACTGATCTCGGCAACAGCACAACCAACGACATTGATTTCATTACAAATGCAGGGCTTTCATTTGACAATGGCGCATTCTTTCGCAAAGGTACTACTGATGCAGGCAATGGAGGAGCAAAGGGTACATCGCAAATATGCTCAATAAGTTATGAGCTCAAGTGGGAAGCAGGGCGATTGTACTACATGGAGCAAGACGGCTTCACCATTCGTGATGTGACTCACAACTTCAACATAGTACCTCAACCAACAGATGACTCAACCAAGGGCTTTGTAGTAGGCTCTCGTTGGAGTTTAGATGATGGCACTGTTTACCTATGCTCAGATGCTACAATCGGCGCGGCAGTTTGGAGCGTAGTGAGCACTGGAGGAGTAACCAATGTAACTGCAACAGCACCATTGTCATCAAGCGGAGGCACTACTCCAGATATATCAATTCAGCCTGCGAGCTCTGTCAATGATGGATACCTTACCTCTGCCGATTGGAATACCTTTGACGGCAAGTTTGATGTGCCAACAGGAACAAGCATCGACTATCTTGATGGCACTGGAGCTCCGACACCATTCCCGACGATTCCAACTGCAACAAGCGAGCTGACCAACGATAGCGGATTCATCACCATTGGAGATGTTCCAACGCAAGTGAATTCAGATTGGAATGCAACAAGCGGATTTGCTGAGATTCTCAACAAGCCAACACTTAACAATGGCACAGTGACATCAGTTGACCTCACTATGCCTGCTGCATTCTCTGTAACTGGCAATCCAGTAACATCGAGCGGAACATTAGCGGTTGCAGCGGCAGGAGTTTCAACGCAGTACATCAGAGGTGATGGGCAGCTTGCAAACTTCCCGACATCAAGTGGCGGAGGATCAAGCTTAAGCTACTACCTCAACGGATCAGTGAGTCAAGGTACTTTGGGCGGTGTTGCGTTTAAGCAGATGAGCAGCACACCAGTGATTGGTGCAGGAACAGATTTTACTATCAATGCCAATGGATACATTCAGTCATTTATAACGGATGCGAGTGTTCCAAATCAATTGTTAATTCCTGCTGGAAATTGGAACTTCGAGATGTATTTTTCTGCATCAAGTGGAGGAGGAAGCCCATCATTCTATATTGAACTTTACAAACTTAGTGCAGGAACATTGACTCTGCTTGCATCCAATTCAGCAACACCTGAAGGCATAACTAATGGCACTGTGATTGACTTATATACAACAGCGGTTGCAGTACCGAGCACAGTTCTTCTTGCAGCTGATAGACTTGCTATAAGAGTTTATGTATTGCATAGCAGCAAAATAATTACACTGCACACCGAAGATAATCACCTATGCCAAGTCATTACAACTTTCTCCACTGGCATCAATGCGCTTAACGGCTTAACAGCCCAAGTGCAGAACTTAGCGGTTGGAACTTCGGGCACTGACTTCGCGATATCATCGACAACTGCGACTCACACCTTCAACCTACCAACTGCAAGTGCAGCCAACAGAGGTGCATTAAGCACAGCTGATTGGAGCACATTCAACGGCAAGGTTGCAACAACTCGAAGCATAGGAACTACTGCTCCATTAACAGGAGGAGGTGATTTAAGTGCAGACAGGACAATTGCCATCGCCAAAGCAACAGCTTCAGTGGATGGCTATCTTGCTGCAACAGACTTCACAACCTTTGCAGCCAAGCAAGATGCATTGGTAAGCGGCACAAACATCAAGACCATCAACTCGACTTCATTACTTGGTAGCGGCAATATTTCCATTGCAGCACCAGTGATATATAAGTCGACAACTGACACAGCCGGATATTCAAGTGCAGCTAATACAGCAGTTTATACTCAATTAATTGCAGCTAATACTTTTGCAGTTGGCGATATAATTAGGGTAACATATAGAACTCGCAAGACGGGTGCTGCTAATGCACAAACAATAAGAATCTACATGAATGCTACTGCTGATTTAAGCGGCACTCCAATACTTGTTGGAGCATTTATTATTTCAGTTGCAGGAGGATTCTACAATCAAATGCAAAGGCATTTAGTAATTAAAAACTCAACAACAAATACAGAAGTAATTGCAACATCTGGTACCAGTTCACCAAGTGATACCATTAACTTAACAACGGCAGTGTCTACTTTAGCAATTAACTGGACGTCTAACCAATACTTTGTATTCGCAATTCAAAGTGGTGGAGCAACAGATGTAAATTATGGATCAATGTACTTAATCGAAAAACTATGATAGATATAACAATTGAAGGTGGATACGTAACATTTTACACATCTGTAATAGGTGCAATTGCATCTAATGTTGAACTATGCGAGGTTGTTGATGATAACACTTTGCATCTTGGCACTAATGTAGGCACGTTCCTAATCAATGTAAATCAGTTTACATTTAACAGCATAAAATTTACCTCGTCTGAAAAGGCGGTTAACTACATATTAAACAACTAATATCATGGCAGGAGTAAGAATTACAGATTTAGGCGCATTGTCAGTTCCAGATGGTGCTGATAAATTATATATTGTAGATGTATCGGATACATCAGAAAGCCCTGAAGGTACATCCAAACAAACAACCGTTGCAGAAGTTCTTGCATTAGTGCCATCGGGTGGAGTGCAATCGGTAACAGGGGATTGGGTGGATAATACTGATCCGATAAACCCAATTGTTAAGCCTCCTTATCTTACTTGGGTTGGTAAAATTTCGCAGATTGGTACAAGTGATCCAACTATTGTTTCTGAGTTTGAAAATACAATTACTAATGGTTCAAGTTCAGTTGTTACATTCTCAAGAACAAGCAGTGGCTATTTTGGTATTGATACAATAACAGGTGGTGTAAGTAGTAGTGTATTCAGTGAAGGTGGAACATTAGTATTAATAACTCCTGGAGGTAGCACTTACAATGATTGTTTTGTAGTGGTTAGTTCAATCATAAGCGGAAAGATAAACTTCTACAACTACGGAAATGGTGGAGGAGTGCAAGATGATTTCACAAATATGAACATCGAAATAAGAGTGTACTAATGAAGACTTCCGATAACGGCATTCGACTCATCCAAGAGTTCGAAGGGCTTCGCCTTACTTCCTACTTATGCTCGGCAGGAGTGCCAACTATTGGATACGGCGCAACATACTATGCAGATGGCAGCAAGGTGAAGCTTGGGCAAACCATCACAAGAGACCAGGCTAATCAATTACTTAAGGATCACCTTAAGGAATTCGAGGGAAGCGTGACAGGATTGTTAAACACAACCAAGGTGAATCAAAATCAATTCGACGCTCTTGTAAGTTTCTGCTTTAACCTGGGCGCAGGCAATCTTGCTAAGTCACAGCTGTTGAGGTTTATCAAAGCCAATCCAAATGACCCTAAGATTGCAGCTGAATTCGCAAAATGGAACAGAGCAGGTGGTGAGGTTTCAACCGGCCTTGTAAGAAGACGGAAAAAAGAAGCACAACTATACTTCACCACAATCGTATAATGGAAAAGCTGTATGAGATATATCTTATCAAGCATCTCACAGAGCCATTCGTTATGCTTGACGAGATCAATCTCAGCTTTAAAGAATTCATTGATAAACTTAATACATCATACACTTTTAATCAAATGTGGGGCAATGACCAGGAAGCCAGTTAGCAAGTTCAAACAAGTACTTAATATATTGCTTAAGTACTGGAGGCCAACTATTGGCAGCTTGGTAATTCTTGGCTCTGTGTTTGCCCTAATTTTAAAACAGATTACAACAGAAACGCTTGCAGCAATTGTGGCCGCAATGGTAGCCGCAGGATACATACCTAAAGTAAATGACAATGGATGACGGAAGAGACTCAGTGATTACTACACTCGATAATGGGTGCGTCTTGGGTATGGGCTGCAAAGTCCATACGCATCATCACATCATTAAACTTGAGCCGCAAGTGTTGTATCAGTCAATGTCAAAATTCACTATCTTTGGAAAGCAATATTGCACTAATCAGTGGGGGCAAACTTTTGAGATTCCTGCCGATGAACCAATACCAGAGCCACAACTGATGCAAGAATTCTACGCAAGCGATACTATCCTACCAAGTGCATCTGCATTTTTGGTCAAGCCAAAGCCAGAGGCAAAAATTATCATTAAGCCGAAGACAGAGTATTGCGAATATAAGCCGACAATGGATGGACCAGTGATGGGCATGCTGTTGACTTTTACCATTTACCTCACTGCGCAATGGGTTTGGAACTCTGCGCCTGCATGGTCTAACCTTTATAGCGAACTCAAGCAATGTCTTCGCTATTCATCTTAGAACGCTCGATTGATCTCTTCTATGTGGTCACCGATTTTGAAGGCAAGATATTCACGAACAATGAATTGTTTAAGAATTATGTCAGCCACATCAAGCCTACTAAGATAACCGACATCATTAGCATTGAAGGTGATAAAGCTGATTTCATTGAGGCCATTGATAAGGCACGTAAGCATTCTCCTGAGCCTTCAAGAGTCTATGCTCGCACAAGACAGAAGAACGCAAGTGATAGATACAATGTTTGGAATTGCTTTGCGATTGATGACACTCTTCACTTTGTTGGAATTCAGATAATCGACGTGACTTCAATCAGCTCCCATGAGCACGAGCGGCAAAAGAACTTGCTCGAGGAGTTTCGCTTCATGCTGAGCCATGAACTTAGACAGCCATTGACCAACATCGCAGGCTTGGTAAATATGCTCATGCAACATCAAGTGGCAAGTGATGTGGATCGAAAAGAACTACTTGCAATGATTAGCACATCAGTCAATAAGCTTGATGATGCAATCAAGATATTGGTTAAAAAAGCCGCAAGGGAGTTATGAGTGAACAGGAAGCGGATGAGAGACTTGTGAAGGTATCCGCTTGGTATGTGATTGAGCGAGGGATGCCAGTATGCGTGGCATTGCAAATACTTCAAACGGAATTGAAGGATAAGCGACTATTCTGGGAATCATCCAAACAACTTATAAAACTTATTCAAAATGGAGTCTGCATATAAGTACATCAGCTTAGCCGCAATCATTGTGCTAATTTTTTTACTGCTTAAAACTTGCTCCGATGGGGTGCAGTCCGATTATCGTCTTAAGCATACGATATATGAGGACTCGATAGTAATCGCCTCACAAAAGAAGATAATCGCACAGAACGGCTCAGATGCAGCCAAACAAGCGCAGCAAATTGCAGAGCTCGAAGTGAAAGTGAAGAACGCATCTGAGGTTGTAAAGATTGAAACGCGGACCATCATCAAGACGCAGATCAAGTTAGGTGATACGGTGATGATACAAGGCAAGCCATACATCCAATTGCCAAAGCCATTCCTCAAGAACACCGAATGGTACACAATAGGTGGAATGATAAACCGACTCGGTTGGTTACAGATTGATAGCTTGGTGATCCCTGCCAAGTTCACCTACGCAGTGGGTGACACTATGCGTACTGGAGTAATTAATCGACTATTGCGCAAGAGTGATACGGTTGTGCGCCTAAGAGTCGACAATCCCAATGTGCAAGTAGTGGGGCTTGAGAATATTTACATCAAGCAAGAGAAGAAGTGGCATCAAACAACGGCCTTTAAGTTGGGAGTTGGGATGATAATTGGGGTGGCTGTTGGAGTCACTGCAAAATAATTACTTTGATATTCAGCGCATTAGGATAATTGCGTTAAAATAGTTTTGTTAGTGCATTGTGGTATCAAATAAAGAACTACATTTGTCAAACAATCAGTCAATCATTTACTCATTTTAATCATTTAATCATGAAAAATTTATCACCGATTACATCAGGAGCTTATAGTTGCGATAGTCACGCAATGCTTGACATTCTTAAAATGGCAAATTATAAGGATGCTTTAACAGTTGCAATTAATATAATGCAAACGAAAAGAGAATTAAATATCGACGAGGATACTTTTATAAATCTTAAGACTAAATACAAGTTGTATTGTTTTGACTTAGGAATTGACACTGGATATTTTAAAGGATAATATAATCGGGCGGCTAATCACCGCCCACAACTTAATCATTCACTCATATATCTATTCACTCATGAACACTTTTTTCAAATCACACGACAACACGCAGTTTTTTAACTACGATCATCTATCTGGCATCATGCTCACCATCGTTCAAGATGGTTGCCACCAAGGGCTCTTTCAAAGATGCGATAAATTTTCATTGATTCTTGTTAGCCAATTCTCCAAGGAGATGACTCAAGGGCTTGATGAATCACTTCGCACCTATCATCCTTCAACGGTTGGCGAGTTCTTTCAGATGTATCAAAAGACACTGCACAATACACAAGTATCATTTAAACAATTAATAAATCAATTCTAATTACACTATGGGCTTAAAAGCACCCTCAGGGAATAACACCTCCCGAGCAATCGCACCAGAAGGGGCGTTTGTTGCAAGATGTTACCAAATCGTTGACCTCGGAACTACAATGCAAACAGGACAGTTCCCTGGCAAAAAACGCAAAGTGCAGTTTATCTTTGAACTGCCAACAGAGCTTCACGAATTTGAACGTGGCGAAGGCGATAAGCCATTCTATGCTCGCAGCATCTACAACCTATCGATGAATGAGAAGGCAGTACTTCGCAGAGACATCGAAGCATGGGCAGGCAAAAAGATGAGCAATGAGATTGCTTCCGATTTCGATATCTTCACGCTGCTTGGAAAAGCTTGCTTGGTAAATATCACGCACGTTGAAAAAGGAGACAGTACTTATGCCAATATTATAGGCATGAGCCCGATCCCAAAAGGTATGGTTTGCCCTCCTGCATTTAATACTCCGCTTTGCTACAACACTGAGGAGCATGATGAGGCTATCTTTGCTCAGCTGCCCGAGTTCATTCAAGATAAGATTAAGATGTCTGATGAGTGGATTGCGAGAATCAGCAAGTCAATTGCTCCAGTAGTGACTGCTCCTGCTCCTTCGCTTGAAGTTGAAGACGATGCTTTTCCTTTTTAATAAATAACAAAGGGCCGTTAATCAGACGGCCCTTCATTAAAAAAACATACACTAATTCAACACTATGAACGCAGCTAATATAGAAAACATTTCCGAGTTCTACAAGGCTTTAAACTCGGCGGAAGTACTTCGTGCTCAGAGCATGATCCAAAGTGCACCACAAGCCATCGAAGACAAGCTCTCATACGACATGAGCGCAGCATCAATCAAAGCGGCAAACGATGCCATAAAGCACATTGAGACCAATCGCAAGATGGTAACGCTTCCGCTTGATGCTTACAAGAAATCCATCATGGATGTTGAGCGCGATGCCGTTGCTCCGCTTAAGTCGTATATCGACGAGCGCAAGGCAATGATGATTGAATACTCGAACGAACTTGAGCGCATCAAGGCGGAAGCAGATGCAAAGATTGCGCAGGAAGCAAGCAATGCGCTAATAACTGCAATTGCTACCGACGTATCAGCAATCATGGCCAAGTTCACTGAAGACACTACAACAACCACGCTTCAATTCGACCACACCAAGAACATCCGCATCACAAAAAAAGCGGAGATTGTTGGCGAGGTTGATTGGGCAACGGTGCTCTGGACACTTATGCGAGCTGAGATGTTTGACATGCAAGAGATTCTCCGCAAGCTGCCAAAGGCAATGGAGATCACAAACATCGACAGCATAAAAGGAATCGAAATAGTTGAACATAAAACACAAACAATCCGATGAATCCAATAGACAACATGGGCGCAGAGTTCGCCAATTTCAACCGCTACCTTGACGCAATCATTGATCCGCGCGAATGCGACAACGACACTCCTTATGCCAAGGTAAAAGAAGCAATCATCCAAGCTTATTCAAACGGCTATCATGACGGTCAGCAAGCAATGGCTGACAGACTTCCAAAGCCATTGCCAACAGGAGGGGATATAGGAGGCCTTGAATATTATGAGTCGCTGTAAAAGTCATTTGGGCTTATGCTGTCAGCCGAAAAGATTCAACTGGACGATGGAGCAGACCGAACTGCTTATCGAGTACTATCCACATCGGTCTACAAAAGAGGTGGCATTCATTATTGGGAAGTCGATGTCACAGTGCTACAATAAAGCCTTCGCACTGCAACTGCATAAAACTCCCGAGTACCTTGCAACAGAAGCAAGCGGCAGACTCAAGAAAGGCAATGTCGGCACGCAGTTCCCAAAGGGCAATGTCCCTTGGAACAAAGGCATGAAAGGGGTTGCATTCGGAGGCCATGAGACACAGTTTAAGAAAGGCCATAATCCTGCCAATCACAAGCCTATTGCTTCCGAGAGAATCGATGAAGATGGATACACCTACATAAAGATTGCAGAGCATACACGATGGGTGCTCAAGCATCGGCACATCTACGAGCAGCACCATGGCAAGCTTGAGCCGCACATGATAGTCACCTTCCGCGATAAAAACATCTCAAATTTCGAGATAGAAAACCTTGAAGCAATCACCAAGGTGGAGAACATGGAGCGCAACCGCATAACAAAATATCCTCAACCAATTCAACAAGCAGTTAAAACCCTAAACAAATTATGGCACGCAATAAAATCGAAGACCTAAGGGATCACCTATTTGAAATCATCGAGATGCTCAAAGAAAACGACATGGAGCTCGACAAAGCAAAAGCAATCGCAGACATCGCACAAGTGATTGTCAACTCAGCAAAGGTTGAGGTTGACTTCATCAAGGTAGTATATGGCAACGGTAGTGGATTTATTCCGCTGGATAAGAGAGCACTGGAGCAATGAGCCGCGACATCTACAACAGCATCGAAGCAATCAACGCATCAAGCATCAAGAGGCACTACACTGGCAGCATCCAATACGCTGCTGGTGCTCTCGAGCGCGGCGCGGAGTTCCATCGCAATCTGCTTGAGACGGAGCCAAAGGATATGCCGCCCAATGCTCGCGTGATTTTTGATGCCATCATGAAGCACCCAATGCTCCGCTTGATATTCGAGAAGGCAGCAAAGGAGATCACCTTCATCAAGGAGGTTGAGATTGATGGGCGCAAGGTAGCAGCAAAAGGCATCCTCGACTTGCACTGCCCAATGTACTCCATCAATGCCGACATCAAGACTACATCTTGCACCAACCTTCGAGCATTTGCGAATGATATGACTAAGCACTACAACCACATCCAAGCAGTTTGGTACTCGTACCTGACTGGATATGATCCTGCAAACTTCTATTACATAGGAGTGCCCAATAAGTTCAAAGGTGAACTTTTTATCCACCGACATACAGCTGACGAAATTGAACAAGCAAAAAACCTTATCAAAGAGTACCTGGTCCACAGAGGGCTTTGAGAATTACAGCTTCACCAATGTGATGTATTACTTCCTGCATCGCGACTTCATATATATAGAGACAAACTTCAAGCATCTGAAAATGATGTACAACCACTTCGATGATGCAACAGTGTTCATCACCCTAGCAGATGACACGAAGTATGTCGAATACGTTTGGAGCACACCTGGAAGAATTAAAACAACATTCAAAAAATCAACTATTTATGACATCTACTTCATTGAAAAAAATCCTATATCTGTGCAGGGACAGAGCGGAACTACTGAGCAAGTCCAGTGAGCAGTACGCTCACGCAATGGCAATGGTCTATGAGAACATCGCGCAACTATGCGAAATCGAGCTGCCGAATGAAAAACAAATGATTATCGATATCTGCAACGAATGCGCCAAAGATATGATGCAAGGAAATTTAGCCGTCGGAAAGTCCGCAGGTGAGCAATTATATAAAAAGAAGTACGCATGAGCAGCAAAAATCAAACAGCAATTGAGTGGTTGGTTGAGCAAATAGAAGGTAATATCTTGTGGAATGACAAAGCAAGAGAAATGCTTGACCAAGCCAAAGCAATGGAAAAGGAGCAGATAATTGAGGCTTATCGCGATGGCAGAACAGACCAAAATACTCGAGTTCCAAAGTTCTACAATCGCAGCTCTGCAATCTACTACACCTCAACCTACGGCCAATGATCCTCCGACCTTACCAAGAGCGATTCATCAACAACATAGCTGCGAAGCTGCGCAGCCATCGCAAGGTGGTTGCTCAGCTCGCAACAGGCGGAGGCAAGACAGTATGCTTCGCTGCGATATGTAACCGCTACTGCGCTCGATCAGAGCAAGACATATTGATACTCGTTCACCGCGAAGAACTGCTCACACAAGCGGCAAAAGCCATCAACCTTCCAGTGCAGAAAGTGGTGGCAGGAATGAAGACCATCCCCCCTGCTCGCGTTTATGTTGCAATGGTGGAGTCGGCACATAAGCGGCTGCATCTGTTCTCCAACATCGGCATGGTAATAGTTGACGAGTGCCACATTGGGAATTTTACTAAGGTAATTGATCACTTCAAAGAGCAGTACATCATTGGCTTCACCGCCACTCCACTTGCCGCCAAGAAGACCAACCCACTGCGTAACTTCTTTGATGACATTGTCTGCGGCATCGACATTCCAGAACTAATCGACCAAGGCTTCCTCGCACCTGAGCAGACCTACTCCGCATCTTCCATTGTGGAACGTGCAAAGCTCAAGATGAAAGCAGGCGAGTTCGACCAGGCTCAGATGGGAGCCATGTACAAAGAGCCCAAGTACATCGACACAACTATCAATGCCTACCGCAAGAACTCACTAGGGCGCAAGACAATCATCTTCAATTGCAATGTCGAGCACTCGCAAGCAGTCAATGCCGCATTCCTTGCCGCAGGATTTAACTCGCGGCACCTCGATGCTACCTCAACAGATCGCGTTGAGACACTTGAGTGGTTTGCCAACACTCCAGATGCCATCCTTAACAACATCGGGATTGCAACAACAGGCTTTGACCAACCAGACATCGAGACAGTAATCGTTAACAAGGCAACAGCATCAATGCCCCTTTGGCTTCAGATGTGCGGCAGAGGTGCAAGGCCGCATCCAATAAAGCTTGCGTTCACCATCATTGATCTTGGTGGAAATTGCCTCACGCATGGCTCATGGGCATCATCCCGAAATTGGGAGGATATATTCCACAATCCTAAGAAGCCAGGCGCAGGAGTTGCTCCTGTAAAAGAGTGCCCCACTTGCGAGGCTTTACTCCACACTTCTAAGATAACTTGCTTCTGCGGCTACGAGTTCCCCAAGAAGATTGTCCTCGATCAAGGCATTGAGGACTTTATCCTTATGACCGATTCAGTCGACATCAAGAAGCTCATCGCAATGAATGAGCACCACAAGGAATACCGATCATTATTCGTAGCCATCGAACATGTTGCCCTGCTTGCAAAAAAGAACATCAAGAAATTAAATGCGGACAACTACCAACATATTGCAAAAAAGAATCACGAAATTGCGAGGCTCTGGTGTCGTGAACGCAACAGAAGATTCAATAGGTTCCACAAGGATTTGGCGGATGAAAAACTAAAAACAACCCTAAAAAACATATATAATGCTGATATCATCCTATAAGAACGTACATGACAAACAAGATGTAGACATAGAAATTGATAACTTTCTCGAAGGAGTTCGCTCAGGTAGATGGCAGGACATTGCTCTCGAAGTGCGCAATGCTCCAAACAAAGAAATCAAAGATCTAATAAAAAAGAAAGCTCCACTGGTAACAATCAGCGGATCATTCGCAGAAAGAAAAGCTGACGCACTCCGTAAGCATTCCAACTTCATAGCTATTGACATCGATAACCTAGAAGATCCTGTCTCAACTAAGAAGCGAATAGAAAATGACTCCTATATTTACGCTGCATTCATATCCATTAGCGGACAAGGGCTTTGTTTAATTGTTAAGATAGACGGTAATCGACACCTAGATGCCTTCAATGGCATTGCTGCATACTTATACAACGAGTATCAGCTTATCGTGGACCAATCCGGTAAGGATATCGCAAGAGCTCGATTTGTTTCTTATGATCCTGCGCTCATCCAAAACTCCAAATCAGCAACATTCAAGAAGTATCTTCCCAAAAAGAAGGAGTACAAGCAGGCAAAGGTAGTTGTCATCAAATCAGACTTTGATGCCATCATTGATCAGATGGACAAGAAAGGACTTAACCTTTGCGAGGATTATTCTGAGTGGATCCGCATAGCTTACGCACTTGTTTCCGAGTTTGGAGAAGAAGGGCGCGACTATTTCCACACGCTATCTTCCCATTCATCCAAGTACAATTCAGTCGACTGCGATGCCCAGTTTGATGCCTGCCTGAAGAATCATAGTGAGTCGAAAAGTAAGAAGTCATCCATCGGTACAATATACTTCCACGCAAAACAGAATGCGATTGATGTGTACTCCGAGTACACGAAGAGCATAATGCGCCACGCGACATCGCAACGAGCGGCAGGGCTGTCATCAGATGCCATCATTGAAACACTGGAAAAGCATGGAGGCATAAGCTCAGCGGACTCGAAAGAAATCGTTGAGCAGATAGTAAGTAAGGACATTAAATTTAAATCGGAGAATGTAAGCGAAGACATTGCTGCATACATCAAAACATTCGACCTTAAGAAGAACCTCATCACTCGCAAGATTGAACTTAACGGCAGAGCAATTGATGATAGTGATTTGAATTCAATATATCTGGACTCCAAAGCAGTATTTAAAGAATCGAACAAGGACCTAGTCACATCTATTATCTTCTCCAATCGCATACCGTCTTATAATCCATTACATGAATTCTTTGAAGAGGAACTATACCAAACCAATGAAGATCATTGGCCGAACTTAACCATGTTGATTGAAAGTGTAATCACTGACACACCTAATGCAAGCAAATGGATTCAAAGATGGCTGCTTTCAATTGTCGCATCAGCATACGGAAACCACTCAGCTCTCGTACTTGTTTTCTGCGGAGCACAGCAAGGAACTGGAAAGACGCATTGGTTTCGCTATTTGCTACCTAAGCCAATCAGATACCTATATGCTGAGTCTAAAATGGATGCAGGAAAAGATGACGAGATACTAATGTGCGGCAAACTTATCATCAATGATGATGAGTACGGTGGTAAATCCAAAAAGGAAGATAAGCGACTTAAGGAGCTCACATCAAAAGAATATATCAACGTGCGTGAGCCTTATGGTCGTGTTTCTGTGGATCTGAAAAGACTCGCAGTATTCTGCGGAACTTCAAACGACACTCAGATTCTTAGTGATGCAACAGGCAACCGACGCATCATAGGTATCAACATCCTTGGTATTAATCAAGAGTTATATAATCAATGCGATAAGGTTGGTCTATGGCGCGAGCTGTATTGCATGTATCAGATGGGTGCTGAGTATAAGATACTCGGTGATGAGATACTCGAGCTCAACGAAGCAACGGAGATGTTCAAACTTTCGACTCCAGAAGATGACTTAATAAATCAAAAGCTTCAACCAGGATCGTCAACTTCTTATGGAGAATGGATGTCGCTCACCGAAATTCAACAATTCTTAATGCTCGAAACAAAATTTAATTACCTCAACACAAATCGCATTGGGCAAATTCTAACTAAGCTTGGATTTATAAAAGAACGCAGAGGAAAACGTAATCAGTTGGTAATGATGTACTTCGTTTCAAGAAACAACAATGATGCATCAGGCAGCATCATGCACTAAAAAAAAGTGCCTGATGCACCGAAACGCTAGTGCCATAAAGCCAACAGACGATTGCATCATGCATCAGTCAAAAAATCTATTATTAACAGATATATATACACACATGCACACACACACACACACACACGCACACGTTATACCTCCAAAGTTTGGAATGTTGCATGATGCGCCTGATGCACTGATGCAATCATGAACGAAACAGCAACCCAAGCGAAAGCCTTCCAAAACCTTTGGAACGCACGCCCAGACTTAAGAGGCCGCATATTTGCGATCAATAACAACTCTATTAACGGCATCAAGGGTGCAATGAATAAAGCGATGGGAGTCATCGCAGGTGTTGCAGATATGTGCTACCTCAAGCCAGATGGGAAGACTTGTTGGATTGAATGGAAGACCGACACCGGAAAGCAGTCTCCGCAGCAAATCAACTTCGAGAAGCTCTGCCTATCACTCGGGCATGAGTATCACATTGTAAGAAGTGAAGCAGAATTTTTAGAGATCATCAACTATGACCATTGAGGAAAAAATAATCAAGACCATGAACGAGTACTATCCGATTGAGGGGAAGATAGTCGATGGCTGCGTGACCTACCACTCAACACAGCGCACGCATGAAAGCTTCAGGCAGCACTTGATGAATGCCAATCCCGAAAGCATTGTGTACTCTTACTACCTCAGCCGCTGTGCTCGATGGATTAAAACTTTAAAATTGCACAATCAAAAGTTAATTCATATCTTTGAGCCCAATGGAACAAAAGATTGAGCGCAGAGGTGGCAAACGTGCAGGAGCCGGTCCGAAGTTTATCTACGGCGAGGAGACTGTTAACATCACTTTACGAGTGCCTAAGAGCAGAAAAGACGAAATCAAGCGCATTATATACGCACACCTTGAACAATTCAAATCAAAAAGAACAGACGACTATGGCTGCTAACAGATGGCGAAGTGGATACATGCGCATCCAGGATGATACCTTCACTGGGTACTTGACTCCAGTAGGATCTGTGCAAGATGTTGAGGTGACATTCAAGGTGAAGGCCATGCAGAAGATAATGGAAGCATCGGAAGACATTCAGATGGAAGTGCCAAACGAGTATTTGATTGGTGCACTAAGAGATAATGATGCAGGATATAAGACTGTCGATGTTATAATCTATAACAAGGTTGTAAGATTGAAATTAACTGAGGAGGATATCAAGCGAAGCAAAACACTATCTTTGTAAAGTTATGCCACTATTCCAAGGCGACTCGCCACAGATTATTCAGATGAACATCAAGAAGCTAATCGATGAAGGATATTCACCTCAACAGGCTCAAGCAATCGCATTGTCTGAGGCTGCTAAATTCAAGAAGCGATGAAGATTTCTTTTGATGTTGACGGAGTGCTTGACACTCCACAAGGCATGGCACTTGCTCGCAGGAAGATTGCCAATGGTGATCGCGTTTATATTATCACTGCACGAAATGAATCAACCATGAGTGCGCGAGTGTACGAGATTGCGAAGGAACTTGGCATTCCAAGGTTAAGAGTTTATTTTACTAATGGCGAGGATAAGTGGAAGACTATTCAACGATTGGGCATTGAAGTGCACTATGATAACAACGAGGAGCAAGTGAATAAAATTGACGAGCAAACTCACGCAAAGGGCGAACTTGTTAACTATGATTGAAACTTCGTGAAAACTTCGTAAACATGAGAGAAGGACGCAATGGTGGAAAACTAAAGTCAGGCAATGACGGAAAGGGCGGAAGACCGCGCAAGCTTCCCGAGTTGAATAAGCTTATGGCTGACATCCTTGGCGATGAGAAAAACGGCCTAACAACTGCTGAGCGCATACTAAAGGCAATTGAAGCGAAAGCATTGAAGGGCGACATCAAGGCGGCAGAGATGCTGCTTGATCGCGGCTACGGCAAGCCAAAGCAAACAACTGACACCAACATCACGACTACTGAGCCGTTGGTTATAATTAGAACAGAAAGCAAGGACAATGATAGAAACATGGAAAGCATTTGAAACTGGATACGAGGTTTCAAACTTAGGCAATGTTAGAAGCATTGACAGAATCGTTCAAACAGCTAAGCAACCATTGAGACTTAAGGGTAAGCTATTAAAGCCTACCATTGACAAGAAAGGTTATAAGCGTGTTGCAATAATGGTCAACGGCAAACTAACTACATTAAAAGTTCACAGGATAGTTGCAAAGGCTTTCATTGACAATGTTGATAGTAAGCCGCAAGTTAACCACATTGACTGCGTTAAGACTAACAATGTAGTTACCAATTTGGAATGGGTAAACAATTCAGAAAATATTCAGCACGCATTTGACAATGGTCTTATGAAAGCTAATCGATTACATGAAAGTTCAAGATGCAAGCAAACTAAAGAAGGCATTGAAGAAATTGTAAGATTAAAATCTGAAGGAGTTAAAAATCAAATAATAGCCGAAAGATTTAATTGTTCAATATCTTCAATTAAAAGGCTTAATAGAGGCTATGCAATTTACACTAACTGAGACACAGACAATAGCCTACGACATGGCGACCAACGGAGACAAGCGAGTCATTGTTTTCGGGGGAGCCATACGATGGCTGCCCCTTATAGAAATGTAAGGGGGAAAGATTAACGAGGTGGAAAAACATATTGGCTATTGCTTACACTTACTTCATTATGTATGCAGTATGCAAATAGCCGATGGGTGATAATTCGCAAGAGCTTGCCGGACCTTAAGCGGACAACCTTCCCGAGCTTTAATGGATTGCTTGGTGATGGGCTGAACGCATACATCAAGACCTGGAACAGAGACACCAATGTTGTGACGTTCACCAATGGATCGGAGTTGATATTCATGGCGGAAAGCTTTGACGAAGATAAGGATCTCAACAGGTTTAGAGGGCTCGAGGTGAACGGCGCAGGGCTTGATGAAGTTAACGAGCTGCAAGAGCCAACGTTCTACAAGGTGCAGGAGCGCATCGGCAGTTGGAACAAGGCACATGGCAAGCCGCCCATCGTTTGCCTTGCTACGTGCAACCCTGCGAACAATTGGGTTAAGACGGTCATCTATGACCGCTATCGTGACAAGACACTTCCTGAGCGTTGGAGCTACATACCGAGTAAGATCACCGACAACCCGCACATCCCTGCCGAGTACCTCGAGAGCTTGAAGGAGTTGCCGCCTGTCCAGTACCAAAGATTTGTCGAAGGTGATTGGGACATCTTGGATGATGTTGCTAATCCGTTCCTTTATGAGTGGCAGGATGATAAGCACATCGATGACAGCGTGCAACTCAATCGCAACATCCCCATCTTCATATCGGTCGATTTCAACATCAATCCATTGTGCGCACTGGTGATCCAACAGCTACCGAGAGGCTGCGTGGTGGTTGACGAGATTAAGATTGAGAAGGGCAGCGTGGATGCGTTCTGCGATTACATTGAGCGCATGAGCATTCCAATGGGTCTATTGCGCATCACAGGCGATGCAATGGGCAAAGGTGGCACTGTGCAACAGCGAGACAACTCAAGCGCATATACGCAGATTAAACGACGTTTGCACCTATCCGATTCGCAGATCATAATACCGGCAAACCCGACCCACTACAACAGCCGCATCGATTGCAATGGAGCACTGCGCAAGCTTGACATCAGAGCGAACTCGGTCAAGTGCAAGGGCTTCGTGTTCGATGCGAAGCAAGTGCAGTGCGACAGCAACGGCAGCATCATCAAGAGCAACAGAAGAATCTTATCTGAGCGTGCCGACTTCTTAGATTGTTTTCGTTACTTTGTAAACGCAATACTTAAGCGATACCTATGAGCGTATGTTCACCATGTTATGATGCAGGCAGTTATGTCAATGCTTGCCTAACAGAGTTTAGCTTCGGCATAGTCGAAGCAGATACACTTTACATTGTTTGGCTGCAACACAATGCAACCAAGAAGATCATGCAGTTTGAAGCGACAAGCGATGGCGAGGGCTACCTCAATATTGAAGGCATTCAACTAGATCCACTTCAAGGCTACACGATATGGGTAACCGATTCCGCAACATCGCAAAGTCAACTCGACATCACCGTCGATGGCGATATCTACAAGTGCTTATCATTCTCGGCTGCTTCAGTTGGGCAAAGTCCTGTGGTAATTCCATGAGCAAGATACGTGCAATCATAGAGGGATGGTGGTACTTGCTATTCGGAAAGAATACCGAGCTGAGCAAGCCACGCACGGCCATCTGTGCTCTATGCCAACACAAGGACAAGCGGCTCAACTCCTGCAAGGAGTGCGGCTGCTTCCTGCCTGCAAAGACCAGAGTGGAGGATGCGGAGTGCCCATTCGGATACTGGTGACATGGCAGGATTCATCCATGTGCAAACGAAGTTGATTCAGTTCATGGATACTGAGGACGAGCAGCTGCAAGAGTTGACAGCTGAAGAGATGGGGTACACTGATATCATTGTCAATGTCAATGAGATTATGTACGTGTTTGATGACGGTCATAATACAATTATCAAGATGTCGAATGCAAATGAGTTACAAGTAAAAGAATCAATACATGAAGTTCATAACAGGATTAAAAGGACGACTGCGCTCTTTATGGGGCAGTAAGAAGACAACACACAACCTCGTTGAGGTATTCACCCACGAAGGGCATACATACTACCGATTCCCAAAGGAAGTCAACCTACCACTGGAACGCTTCAGCATGAGCATGAGTCTGCTTGAGCGATTGAGCTCAGGAGTCAGCGGAGCCGAGATGGAGCTGATACTTGGCGAGATGGAGAAAGCATTGGGCGCAGGGCTGAGCAATCCAAAGAACGCAGCATTGATCGGCGCATACATCCACGTGATAAGAGAGCGGCAAGATACGGTGATCCATCGTGACATCCTTCTCAACATTGCAGCTACTTGGTTGGTCCGCGATGACGAGGATCCCAACATCGTGAACAGCGACATCCACAATTATAAGCTTGAGTTATTCGAGCAGCTGAGCAAGGGAGGTGCGAAAGATTTTTTCTCCGGCTTGGGTATCGATCCGCTGATGCCCTTGTTAACTATGTCTCCAGAAGACTTTCAGATATTATGGGAATACAACCTGGTACAGCAAAAAAATCTCAAAGACTCCTTGTTCCGTCTGAGTTCTCACCGAGACAACGGGCGCAAAAAGCAAGTGACTACATGAGGGAGCAAGTGATGACATTGAGCGGTGGTAGTGCTGTTGAGTATAAAGAGATGATGCGTGGTGATGTTGAGTATTATTTGCGTAAATTTGAGGCGAACATCAAAGCGCAAAAATAATGGCCACAGCTACCATACAAGTTGCATACGAAGCGGAAACATCCAGTCTCAAGGCAACAGTCAACGAGATCAACCAAATCAATGACAAGGTAGTAGAGGGAGCACAGGATTCAGCTAAGAAGGTTAAAGGTTTCTTTGGCAGCATTGCTTCATCGTTCTCTGCTGCCTTCAGCAGTGGCGAAGTTAAGAAGGCATTAGACAACCAAACGAAGGCCATCGATAATCTTGGCAAGTCGGGTAAGAGCTTAACTGGTCAGCTTCGCCAGATGAAGCAGGAGCTTAGTGGATTAGAGCAAGCTGGGCAAGATGGAACAGATGCATTCAATAAGTTGCTCGTTGCAGCATCAAAGTTAGAAGATCAGATTGGTGATACCAGGGCGAAGGTGAAAATCCTTGCATCGGACACCTTTAAGTTCGATGCGGCATTGGGTGCAGTTCAAGGACTTGCTGCTGGGTTTCAAGTTGCACAAGGCGCAGCTGCATTGTTTGGTGCTGAGAATGAAGATTTAAACAAGGCCATTGTAAAGATAACGGCAGCGACGGCTGTTGCTACTGGTATAGAACAAATTGCTAAGTTAGTTAAGGAAGAAAGCGCAGTCAAGACTGGAGTGCTTACATTAGCAACAGCTGCATATAATGTTGTTGTTGGTACATCGACAGGCTTGATGAAAGCATTTAGGATTGCACTTGCTGCAACTGGAGTGGGCGCATTGATTGTTGGACTTGTTGCACTTGTTGAGAACTTCGACAAGCTTAAGGATGCAATCAATGGAACATCAGATAGAAGCCGAGCACTGGACTCAACATTAGGTGCAACAAAGGCGGCTTTAGGTGGAGCGATTGAAGAGACTACCAAAGTTGGAAATGCTTTCGAGTTAGCAAAGCAAGGAGTAATAAGCAAGGATGAAGCTTTGCAAGTTTACAATGATACTCTTGGCAACACGTTTGGTAAGACTAATGACTTGAATGTTGCAGAGGCAAACTATGTAAACAAAAAAGATGCTTATATCAAAGCAACCATTGCAAGAGCGCAAGCACAGGCATTGTTGGCTGAGTCGGCTCAATTATCTGCTGAGGCAGCAACGGCAAAACAGGAAGATGTTAGAAATGTAGGCGAGAAATTAGCTGCGTTTTTTCTTCGAGCTAATGCAGCTCAAGTGAAATTTTATTCAGCTGGTATCATAGATGTAACAAGCTATGTACAAAAGATTAATAATAAAGTAGCTGAAGGAGCACAAAACAGAGTATCATCTGAAAAAAATGCTTTAGCAGAAACAAGGCTAAATTTGTTTAAAGAAAAAACAAAAGAAGCTGAAATCATTGAAGCATCAGCTGGTATCATAGATGAGAATCAGCAGAAGGTAAATGAAACTCGCGCAACTAAAAGAAAAGCAGCAAATGACAAAGCAATAGATGAAGCAAAGAAAGCGGCAGAGGATCAAGCTAAGGCACGCGAGCAACTATTGAAACTTGAACAGGATGCACTTGTTGCATCATTGGATGCGCAGAGTAAGATTTTAAATGAGAACAATAACAAGGTTATCGAACTTGAGAAAACATTTGTAGAGGCAAGATTCAAGGCAGGAAGTGAAGAAGAGATTAAGGCACGTGAGCAACTTGCAACAGCCATTGCAGCTATAAGAACTCAAGAAGCAACGCAGTTGGCAGAGATTGAGAAAGCAGCTAACGAGAAGCTATTGAAGGAGAAGCTTGATATAGCTAAGGCAGCGGAGGGAGCAACATTGCAACAGCAGCTCACAGCACTGGAGACGCAGCAAGCCATCGAGCTTTCATTCGCTAAAAGCTTAGGGTTAAAGGAGACAGATATCGCCACTCGGTATGCAACACAGATTGCGAAGATTAAGACTGACATCGCAGCGGCTACCATCGAAACGCAGATCAATGAGCTCAAGACATTGGAGATTGAAGAGGGAAGTAGCTTGGAGCGTCGAGTGCAGTTGATTAACATCGAAGCTGACAAGCGCAGGCAGACGGCAAAGGACACCATCAAGGATGAGAAGCAGTTGGCAAGTGAGCTCGAGTTGATTAATGCGGAGACGCAGCAAGCCATCACAGAAGAGAACAAAACAGAATTTGATAAACGTATTGCACTTACTGAGCAATATGCTCAAGGTGTGTTGACTGCTTTTAAAACATTTAATGATTTAAGCAAAGCAGCATCTGAGAATCGTATTGCAGATATTGAAGCAACAAAATCAAAGGAGCTTCAAGCAATCGATGATAGTACAATGCTTGAGCGTGATAAACAAAAGGCAAGAGTAGATGCAAATAAAAAAGCATCGATTGCCATTGCAAATGAAAAAAGAAAACAAGCTGTAGCAGATAGAGCACTTGCAATCTTTGACATTGGAATAAATACAGCCGTTGCAATATCCAAAGCAGTTGCTGCATCACCATTAACAGGAGGTCTTCCATTCTCTGCATTAGCTGCTTTAATTGGTGCGGCACAGATTGCGGCAGTATTAGCCAAGCCGATTCCAAAGTTTGAGCGAGGCGGTTTGATTGGCGGTAAGTTACACAGCCAAGGCGGAACATTGATTGAAGCTGAGCAAGGTGAGTACATGGTTAACAGAAGACAAAGCAGCAAGCATCGCAGAGAACTTGATGCGATGAACACCTCAACGGAAGCTTTCCGCAAGATGATTGATGAGAAGTATGTGCGCCCTGCATTGATGAGTTACTCAGCAGGCAGAAGAGGTAAGGATGGCATAACGGTGAACGCATCGTTAAACAGCAAGAGCATGGAGAAGAAACTGGATACCATTAACAAGAGCTTGAAGAATCGCAATGTAGTGGTAAACATTAACCAACAAGATTCAAGATACCAATGGCAGTAGAGATAAAGTTCCTAATCGATGGAGCTGACAGAGGACAGCCGACTAATGCGGAAGAGTTTAGTGTTAACATCACTGAGGATACAAGTATCAACACTCGCATTGTATCCTATGACAATGAGTTAAAGTTTACAGGTGGCATGTTCGAGTACTTGTACAATAACCTCATCGACACAGGCGGATGCGCATTGATTGATGTTGATGTGCAGTATTTATGCTCAGGAATCTGGAAGCGATTAACAACTGGATATATTATTATCAGTGAGTGTAGCTTCCAATTGGATAGATGCACTGTATCGACTAAGCTATATGACAACTCATTTAGCAGTAAGATTAACAATAACAAGAGCATCCCATTCCCATTGAATGGAACTATCACAAAAAACTTGCAAGCAGTTGTGCCACCAGTACAACGCAAAGTATTAATGTTTAATCCTGCCACAGGAGCATATCAATATCCTTGCTATGGTGTTGGAGTTTACGATGCGTTTAAGCAGCTAGTGAGCTGCATGAGTGATAACCTAATTGACTTCGATAGCAATTACTTTACATTCGACTTCACTGCCAATGGTAACTTTATACTTGTGAGCACTGGCTTATCAATTATCAATGAGTCGAAGGATCCTGCGATTGTGTCATTCGAGGAGTTATACACAGCACTAAATAAAAAGCTTCGACTTGGAATGGTGATTGAGACGCAAGCCAATGGCCGCCCATTACTTCGCATTGAGCCTGCTGATTATTTCAATCAGCAAGGTGCTCAGGTGAATCTTTATGATCAACCTAACATCTTGCTTAAGTACGATACAGCTCAGCAGTTTGCTTCCATAAACTTTGGATCTAACCCATACCTTGAGCAGCATGAGTGCAATAACGGCGAGACGGCTTGCACGTTCTTCCAGAACTCATTCAAAGGATTCCGAGATGAGACATTTGGATTAATCGGAGAATGCAATACAACGGCTGTGCTTAATCTTAGCAGTGATAAGATTGTATTCGATACCAACGTAATTGAAGATACCTATGTGCACAGCAATGCAACTTATAACAACGATACATTTATAATCGAATCTTATTGGTTTATAGGTGAAGGTCAAGGCTATGCTCGGCAGTTCGATCCATACGGCATCGGGCAGACGGTATACAATGGCGGCTTAACCAATGACAACACTGCACTTAATTGGGTTGGTGGATATCCAAACGGAATCTATTCATACATTCAAGGCTTTATTCCTGGAAGCACTCAAGTGCAGGCAACGAGCAATGCAAGCCCATTGCAATCGTGGGGCATCAGCGACGTATTTACATCGTACTACCTTGCGACATTTCGCCCTTATGTGCAGTTTGCAAATGAGATCATTGACCCGAGCAACAACTTCGATGGCATAATTTATACTGTGCCATATACCGGAACATATACGTTTACGACTACAATCATTGTGAGCAATGTATATGAAGCTTATGCGGAGCTTGTAAGAGCTGACGGATCAGGTGCATTTATTCAAAGTAGAATTCAGTATCCAGATGTTTCTTTTGGACCTATTGCTGTTTGCACATTGACTTGGGTAGTGGTATGCAATGAAGGTGATCAAGTGACTGCCAATGTTTGGGCTCGAGTGGATGATGGCTTCCCTGCTGTGACAGCAACCATTGAAAACACATACGACACTTATACAACTCAGTTCGATGCAATCGGTGAGCCGTTCCCAAATGTATTGCAGCCAGTTGATCCGAATAGCATCAAGCGTTTTGTTTACTCCTTTGACCGACCATTGCGCATGGAAGAGATTGAGTCTATCCTCGACAACACCTCAAGGCCGATTAAGTTCGGGCAGTTCGATGACCCGCTGCGAGTGATTGAAGGATACATCAACAAGGTAGATATTAAAAGCATCATCAAGCAAGATGCTTCCATAACACTTAAATCAAACAAGATACTTCGATGAGCTTTACTTCCATACCGAATCAGCCAATTATCTTTTCAAGCAATACTGATGTTGATTGCCCAGGATGCGGCAGTGATAACTACAAGCAGCTGCTTGATTACAACGATCAAGTGTTCTTCCAAGTGGAGTCGACACCATGCGTGAACTCAGTGCTGTATAAGTACGACACTGTTGAGGCTGCTTGGGGAGTTCCTGTTGATAACAAAGTATGCTCAACGGAGTTGGATGTGAGCGGTATCTATTGCCAATTGCTTCGCACCAACTTCATCTATCAGCTTTACCAAGTTGAGTTCACCATCTTGACATTGGATGAAGGAAGCTTGACGATTGGGATGAATGGATCAAGCACGTATGAGCTGACATTGCCTGGCACATATACGCTTTACTTTGCCAATCCAACGATGACCAATGACAGCGTGACATTGTGCTTCGGAAGTGATAGTTGGATAGGATGCTTAAGCACAAACGGCATTAAAGTCTATGGCCTTGCATCAGAGAATCAGATGAAGGTTGGTGTAGTTGATGCAGTGACACTGGAGACGGTTGACTTGGTTGCTCCGCTTTACACGGTGAAGGACAACAAGATTACCACTGCATTTTCATTGACCGATGTTGCACTTGGTGAGGGCTGCTATCGCATTGCCATCACTGACTTTTGCACAAACACTTGCGGGCAAAGCTATGTGTACAACGGCATCTTCAGAGATGCAGGCGGTGTGAGTGGATGGACCACAGGCGGAACAGGAACAATAACATTGAGCGAAGGAAGTGCTGAGTTTAATCTTGGCTCAGGTGAGGAAGCGACAATCACACAGAACATAAGCAACAACCTATGCGACAGCTTGCAGTACTACGTGAGCGTGTTCATTGAGAGCAGAGATAATGTGCGCATCTTTGCAAAGGTTGGAACTAATCAAGTGCAAATCACTGGCACTGGATATCAGACGGTGCTCATCACTGCCGATGGCAACAATCCGCTTGAGATACTAGTTAGTCAATTCGGACCAACAACTCCAGGCAATGCAATCATTAACCTTGTTGAGATAAGCATCGAGAATGATTCCATCCAATGGGATCAATACAGCAACATCATAAGCATTGGAGACTATAACGATGAGTGTAAGTATTTCAAGATTGAAGGCTGCAACGCTGAGGACCAATTCAACCTTGCATTCGGTGGCAGCTCCTTCTTGCCTGGCATCCGATTGGAGGGGCGCAAGTTCAGAGCTCAGTATGTTACCGAGGTGAATAACTTCCGCTTTGCTTCGGGCAAGTATCAAACGACTTACGTTGATCGCGAAAAGAAGTGGACATTCGCCTTCGGCAGATTGCCTGAGTATGTGCTCGACTTCTTGAGCACAATCTTCTATTATGATAATTGCTATATCAATGGAGATTTGTATTATGCCATCGATGGGGAGTTCCCAGATATCGAGTACAACGATGCCGATGATATGGGCGCATTGAACATTGACCTTGCACTTAAGTCATCCAAGGTGCGCAAGACGATATGCAGCAACACTGATGCTGACTGCTTGCCATCGATATTGGATAACAACGATGAGCCGTTTTTGTTGTCGCAAGATGGTCAAAGATTGACAACAGAAAATTCTGTTAATCTATATCAAGAATTTATTTTGTAACTTTGCAATACATAGAGACCAAGTAGGTGTATTGCCGCGACCTATCCAACAGCGAAACAATTTTACAAACTCTTACTACCAATGGCCTGTGTATCTTATTGCGACACATCCTTGCTTGAGCACGACTTGGTGCTATGCAACGAATATAAACTCGGCGGAGTTTCCGCTATTATTGTCGGTTCTTGTGGAACAGAATTAGTTGATCCTTCGGACTCAGTTGAAGTTGATGCTTTGCTTAATGCTGGTACTGCCAGAATGATTAGCGACATCCGCTTTGCTCTTCCTGCCGGCTCACCTATTACTGTTGATTCACCAATCGGCTGTGGCACATCAATCCGTATCAACGAAGATCGTACTGCGACTCTTTATGATGCAAACGTAACTGATGGCAACAACACATTCTGGAACGACGTTAACAATCGTCGTATCTCTTGGATTCTTGCTTACATGTGTGACAGCGGAAAAGTGATTTACATCACTGCTCCTGTTGGAATCACAACATCTGCGAACTTCATCTTGCCTGAGCAGAACAACGAGCTTCAGCGTTATGAGGTGACATTCTCTTGGAGAAACAAAAACATTCCTGCACAATACGAGGCTCCTGCTGGAGTATTCTCATAATGACTGAGGAATTAACAGCTACTACTCAGAGCATCACTCCTTCAACAGGAGTGGTGCTTCTTGCGTTTGGCAAGATCCAATACTATTGGGCTGCTTATAATCTTGCTTTCAGTATTAGGAAGCACAGCCCAAGCTTGAATATAACAGTGCTGTTTGATGATCCGATTAAGGGATTAAGCAATTGCCCTGACTTGATGAAGTACATCAACCACATTGGGCATATTGCAAACGAACATATCTACACGAACAAGAAGCTTGATCCAGGCAAGGTGAAAGTGAATCTATATAAGTATTTGCCATACGAGCGTAACCTCTACCTTGATGTGGATGCTGTTGCACTCAAAGACATTCAGCCGATGATTGACGAGCTTGCTCAATCCGGCAAAGATTACATAAGCCATTGCGTGGGTTATCATACCATCGACAAGGGCAGAGACTTCAAGGAGATGCAGTGGGCATGGGCGGATAAGATATGGGAGCACTTTGGTCTGCCATCGGATGCAGTGATGCCTGCCATCAACAGCTCAATGCAGTGGATAGTAAAGAGCTCACAGACACAAGAGCTATACCAACAAGCTCGCCATCTCTACATGGATAAGACAATCGACCCGAAGGACTTAAGACAAAAGTGGGGCGGTGGACAGCCAGATGAGTTGTATATGAATGTCGCACTTGCGATTCATGGCATTGATCCGGCATTGAAGCACTACGACAAAATTAAGGGCAGCGAAGGTGGGATGATTCACTTCGCAATGACCAGAGGGCTGACTTATCAAGAAGTGACCGAGAACTACTACTTGCAAAGCTATTATGGCGGCGCAGGCTTTACTCCAAGATTTTACATTGATTGGCTTGACAGGATGCTCAATGCGGACTTCAAGGCAATTGGCAAAAGACATATCTACCAAATAAGCAGAATAGCTGAAAACAAATACGCAGATGGAAAACGCTAAAACAAAAAAGGGCAGACCAAAAAAGGTTGTTACAACAGCGACATTCACCGAGGTTGCTCGCCACGATTGGAACTCTGAAGATGAGTGCGGACTATTCATGGCAAGCCTCATCAAGATGAGCAAGTACATGACGGTGCTCGAGATTGGAGTGTTCGAAGGTGAGACTTCGCAGCATCTTATCAATGCTCTGCCAAAGGGTGGGCAGTATGTCGGCATCGACATCAATGATTATAGAACTGACTTAACCAAGGCAACGATGACCACAGGCGGCAAGTCGATTGACTTCATCCTGGGCAATTCATTGGAGGAGTTGAATAACTTGCCTAAGAATCATTTTGACCTTATCTTTGTTGATGCTGACCATTCGTGGGAGGCAATCCTTCCAGAGTTCAAGCTTGTTGAGAAGTTGGTAAGCAGAGGCGGTGTGATTGTTTACCATGACACCATTCACCTGGAAGGACCAAAGAAGCTTGTTGAATACGCAGCGCATTTTAAATACAATACAGTAACGCTCAACACCACTGAAGGTCGAGGGCTCTCAATCCTACACAGATGAAACCAAACTACTGCCGCACAAGATCATGCGGATCAAACATAATCGAGCGTCCAAATGGCACTAAGTTCTGAGGAGATTAATAAGATTGTCTACCGATTCGCAGCAAAGCGAAAGGGTTGGGAGCAGATGGCGCAATCGTCTCCGCTAAACCCAATCACTAAGCAGCGAGCATCGAGCCAGTATCCAGAATATTGGAGCGGTTACAACTTTGCCGCCAAGATGTATGATAGCATCTTGCCGCATAGCCGCTCCGATGTTTATCCAGAGCACTTGCTTTCTGTTCGTGCTCCGAATCAAACGGATGCGCAAGCAATGTATATCAAGGCGAACTATAAGGCTACAACCTTGAGCGTGTTTGAGGACTTCAGAGCAACGATAAGCAGAGCATTCGCGGATCAGAACTGGAGCATCAAGTACTCTGCTGAGGTTGATCCGCGTTTCGGTGAGGAGACTTTTCAGCGGTATGTGAATACTGAGATTAAAAAGTTCGGCTCATTGGAGATGTTCGTTAAGAATATGCTTCCAACCTTGAAGCTTGTCGATGCAAATGGTATCATTGCCATTTATCCAGACGACATCCCTTATGTGGATGTTGATGGAATCGAAGAGCCAATCATCGGCAATGAGTTGATTCGCCCAATGCCGACATACTACAATTGCAAAAATATTGTAGGGCAGAAGTTCGGGGAGTATTACTTGGTGATAAGCGACGACCACAGCCATGTGAAGAACGGCAGCAAGATGGAAGAGAGCGGCATCGTGTTATACCTATACGATCAAGATGCCATCTACAAGATTGAGCAGAACGGCAAGAAGAGCGACATGACTTTTGGCGAGCCAGTGCTTTACTTTCAGCACAACTTGGGCTATGTGCCATGTATCAAGCTGATGGGAGCACCTCAACTGATTCAAGACGAGATTGCATTTCAATCACCATTCATAATAGCAGTGCCATTGCTTGACCAGGTTGTACTTGATGAGTCATACTTGCAGATGAGCAAGGCAACAAGTGCGTTTCCATTTATGGTGGCACTTGGTGAGATTTGCGACTTCACTGATCGCGAAGGCAACAAGTGTAATGATGGGCAGATATTCGATGCAATCAACGGAGGATATCGCACTTGCTCTTCATGCTCAGGCAGTGGAGTGAGAAGCAGATTCAGTCCAACTGGTATGCTACTCATTAAGCCAAAGACATCACTCAGCGAAGGTGATAGTGGACTCAGTGGCGAGTACTTGAAGTTTGTAAGCCCTCCAATGGATACGCTTAACTTCTTACGCTCAGAGATTGAGCAGCAGATGGCTAAGGCAAGACGTATACTGCATCTTCCTTCAAGTGATGAAAGTGGAACTATCGGCGAGGCATCGACTGCAACAGGAAGCTTAAATAAGCTCCGCGCATTATACGCATTCGTCAAGCCAATATCCGATCAGCTATTCACCATTTATGAATTCTGCTTGGTGACAATGGGGCGCATGCGTTATGGTGATTTATTCGGGGGAGTGAACTTAGTTTATCCGACTTCATTCGACATCAGCACACCAAGCGACTACCTTGCAATCATCAGCGAAGGAGTGAAGGCAGGAGTGCCTCCTGCGGTGACATACAGCAACGTATACAACTACATCCGAGCAATCAACTACACAGATGAAGAAAGTAGTGCTTTATTCGAGCTGATTGTGAATGCTGACGAGTTGTTACTTATGAGCAATGCTGATGTGCTTGCTCGTCTTGCAAGTGGTACGGTTGAAAAGTGGCAAGATGTTCTCCACAATTCAGCACCTCAACTTGTGATGGAGCTGATGCGTGACTATATCCCAACAGATGTCGCACCGAAGTTCTTTGACCTACCGATGAGCGAGCAGATTGCACAACTAAGAGCAAAAGCAGCGGAGAAGATTGCAACTACATTAGATCCAATTGCGCAAGCGCAGCAAACTCTTTTGAATGGCATCGTTTGATGAACTTGTTAAACAGAAGATTAAACTGCTTGAGACTGTACCGGAGAACATTGCTACGGCAGCAGAAAAGGCACAGCGAGATGCGTGGAAGAGAATTGCTCCTATGCTCGCGGAGATGGATGTCGATACAAACGGCAATATTGCCCAGACAGAAGACAACATCCGAAGAATTGGACTGATAACAGATGAGCTCAATAAGGTACTGGCAGGCGGCGAATACAAGGCCGCTGTCCAGTCCTTCCTCGGCTCGATTGATGAAGGTGTTCAGCTTACCGATGACATTGCGAAAAAGATTGACAACAACTTCAAGCCCGACAATGTTCAGAAGCAATTACTCGCCATCTCCAAGCAGAACGCAATAAATGCTTTCTTCGGCTCAGGACTTCGCGAGAATGTTACACAGCCATTCCTTGAGCAGCTGACGGCAAACGTAGCAGCAAGAGCACCACTGCGCGAAGCAACCAAGGCATTGCAAGGAGTGATCGAGGGAACAGATACCACAGACGGCAGGCTGCTTGCCAATGTGCGCACCACTGCCAACACTGCTCAAGCTATTGCAGACAGAAGTTATGCAGCGGCAGTGAATGAGGAACTCGGCATTGAATATTTTCAATACCTGGGCGGAGAGATACCGACAACAAGACCATTCTGCCAACATCGAGAAGGCGAAATCTTCCACCGCAAGGAGATTGAAGCATGGGGAGATGGCAAAAATTCAGCAGGTATCAATGACATACGCAATGGCACTTGGGATGGGCGCATTGATGGCACCGACTCAAGGAGCATCTTCACCTTTGTGGGTGGATGGAATTGCCGTCACTACCTTGTGCCAGTGATCAAGCAGAAAGTTCCTGCAACAGTTCAAGCAAGAGCGAAGGCAGAAGGTTTTACATAAGTTGGCAAAAAAATAATATTTCTTATAACGGTTCGCAGATAGGCGATGGTTGCCTACGATAAATTAAATTATTAATCGAGAAGTTGCTGGCAACTATTGCCTATCTGCTGTTAGGTGCAGTGCTTCTCACAAATTGAAACAAAATGAACAAAATATTGATATGTGTATTACTGCAAATCGTTCTTTTTATTCCATTCTATTTGATTTGGAGGAATGATTGTAAAAAAATAGGCAAAGACAACTTGGCGGTCAGTTTACAAGAACGATTTTTGTATTGGCTAATATTTTGTCCAATTTGGTTGGCAGGTGTCTTGGATTAGCATTGCACCTAACGGTGGTGGTATGAAATCGAAGCGGATTGCGAGGGATATACTATCAAGTTGCAATAAAATTAGCACGTGGCACACCGCTTCAATTACCACTTAAACCGCTTTGTTTTATACCACGTGTTATATGCCGCTTTTTATTGATTGTCAAACTTTTAAAACAAATTATATGACTAAAATTTTCTTTGATACAGAATTTACAGGGTTGCACCAAAACACAACTCTAATTTCAATCGGATTAGTTTCTGAATGTGGAAAAACATTTTATGCAGAATTTACCGATTATGACCAAAAACAAGTTGATGACTGGATTAAAAACAATGTGATTGCAAATTTAACATTGCAAAATTATGACATTGATAAAGATTATGACCCTTATGCAAAAAATGTAAAAGCAAAAGGCACAAAAGAACACGTTGAACAAGCATTGAGCCATTGGTTACACCAATTTGAGAAAGTTGAAATTTGGAGCGATTGCCTTTCGTATGATTGGGTATTGTTTAATCAACTTTGGGGACATGCTTTTAATATCCCTAAAAACATCTATTACATACCTTTTGATATTTGCACTTTGTTTAAAATAAAAGGAATTGACCCCGATGTTTCGAGAGAAGAATTTGCTGGAAATATGATTGAGGTTTCAACTGCTGAACATTGGGGAGCTAATCCAAAACACAATGCTCTTTGGGATGCTTATATTATACGTGAATGTTATCGGAAGGCTGTGTCCTAAAGTGGCATATAACTATCTTATAGCCGCTAAAATATTTCGTATATACACCTAAAACTAACTAACTATGGAAGATGACCACTACATTCCTTGGCATCCTGCCTACGAGGATGAACCTATCCTATGCTCATATTGTGATGGCTCTGGCATTACAGAATCAACATACATTGACGAGGAAACAAATGAAATAATTAACGAACAAGACCCATGCACAGCGTGTGGTGGGTCGGGTATAGAGCCTGATGCTGAGAGAGATTGGGACGAAGACTAGATTTTTGCGTCAAAACTTTTTATATCTTTGCTTCATGACTTACTACATCATGAACGATGGCACTATTAAGCAAGCCACTGATGTACTCGCGAAAGAACTTATCAAGCGAGGGGCAAGAGAATTGAAACTAATACCAATAACAATAGACTATGGCAATCAAACAGGAGGAAGCACTGGAGCTGATCAAGTTCCTAAACCTCGAAGAAGCAGCGGATCTCGAAGCCGCAAAAGAAAAGTTCCAGGAAAACTGGATTAAGCAGGAAGAAGTAAGCGGCAAGATTGGAAAGCTTACAGGCACAATCGCCAATGTTACTCGCAAAGCATTCGAGCCGTTTGGCATTGTGCTCACCGATGAAGACTTCAAAGGGCAAAAGGTTGAGGAGGTAATCCGCAACGCATCAGAAAGAGCAAAGAGCGAATTTGAAAAGCAGCGCGAAGATTGGGAGAAGCGTGCATCTGGCAACGGCAGTGAAGCACTGATCCAAGAGTGGGAGAAGAAGTATAAGTCACTTGAGCGCAAGAGCAATGAGCTCGACTCTGCTCGTCAAGATGTGATGAATCAGTTCGAGCAGTACAAGGTGCAAGTTGCAACCGACATGAAGACAAGCAAGATTAACTCATCATTCGAGAAGGAGCTCAGCGCATTGAAGCTTGACCCAAGTGTTAACGAGTACACCATTCGCGGCTTCAAGTCAGCGGTCACTGATAAGTATGCAATCGACGTTGAAGATGATGGCGCATTTGTCGTGAAGGATAAGGCAACAGGCGAGCGGTTGAAAAGCAAGGAGAAAGCAGGATCATTCTTAAGCGTATCCGATGTGCTAATTAAGGAAGCAACAGAGGCAGGCATCATCCAGAAGAATCCGCATGCAGGAGCAAAATTCCCACAACGCAATCCGCTGATACCTCAACTTGAGGCAGCATCAGAAAAAAAATTAAAAGGTATCAATCCAAGATTCTACCAAAAATAGTATCTTTGCTCGGGTT